>CAUYLG010016482.1:0-43917 GCA_963573385.1 Cacajao melanocephalus
ATGTGCCTTGGGGTTGCTCATCTTGAGGAATATCTTTGTGGTGTTCTCTGTATTTCCTGGACTTGAATATTGGCCTGCTTTGCTAGGTTGGGGAAGTTTTCCTGGATAATATCTTGAAGAGTATTTTCCAGCTTGGATTCATTCTCTTCATCACATTCAGGTACACCTATCAAACGTAGATTAGGTCTTTTCACATAGTCCCATATTTCTTGGAGACTTCTGGCTTGTTGGTGATGAAGTTTTTTCTGTTTCTTAGTTTTCCTTCGGCAGACACGCTTTCCTCACAGAGCTAGGCCTTCCCGGGTTCAGCTGTGCTTACTGTGAAACTCTCAGTCCTCAGTGCTTCCAATTGCTGTTCTCCTTGTGGGAACGGGACCAGCTGAGCCCGACTCAAGGGGCACCCAGTCGCATATACTCCGCACTGAGAAGCCCTGCGCCGCGCCGGGGCGCAGGCAAAACAGCTGCTCCAGCCAAGAGTCGCGCTGGCGACCCGTGTGGCTCCTTCTCCGGGAATTTCCCAGTTTGTGTTCCACAGAAATTCGTCTGAAATTGCGGCGTCCACTCGCTCTCTGTGCTTTCACTGGGAGCTAAAATCCTGAGCTGTTGTTAATCCGCCATCTTGGATCTCTCCCGGCTTATACTTTTTATTATTATGTTGTATGCCCACACAAAATTCACTCAATGCATTTTCTTTTTACCCTTAGAATCATGCTAACATGATTCTCTATTTATGAATTTCAATTTGTAACACTCTTAGACCTAATTTATTCTAACTGAATAAAAGTAGTTTCTGATTAATACATTTATAGCTGGTACATGTCATTGAGTTTTCATTTCCAACTATACAGTTAAGTTAGACTTTCTGTTTTCTTAGTTGCAGCCAAGGCCCCAAGAGGCTAGACCAAACAATAGGTGTGAAGTTCCCACCATGATAAAGAAGGTTGACAGGCCACCTAAAGAAGACTGGAGGTCCTCTAGACCTGCGCTGTGGAATACTATAGTCACTGGTCACATACATCTATTTTAAGTTCAAATCTAAAAGAATTAAAATAAGAAAAATTAAAAATTAAGTCCTCCAATTGTACTAGTCATATCTGAAGTGCACAATATTCACATTTGACTAATGTCTCCCATATTGAACAGTGTAATATAGAATACTTCCTTCATCGTAGAAAGTTCTATTGAATAGCATTGATCTAAACAGTGTGAAGAACATTAAAATGGAGTAGTTAAAAACTGCCCCGTCAGCATCAACCTATAACTTATCCTTATTCGTGTAAGAAATGCCCAAGAAAATGTGATTAGTCATTAGATATCTGACCCATTCCTCCAAAAAATATTTAAAGTCCTAATTTGTATTGTTTTCTAATTTCCATGATATAAATATTTCCAACATGTGATTTCAAACTACCATGATAAAGTCACTGAACACATCATTAGGAATTGACACTACCAGCTCTTGTGAGCCCTTCACATAGCTTCATCTCCATAATAAACATTGCCTTTTACCAATTACAGTTCCAGCAAGGAGGCGATCAGAGGAAACCACAAAGCATGCCACAAGAAAAAAGCCAGCATCCAACATGACGATCAGATATTAAGTTACAACCGAACCTATCACATATGGCCTTTTTGCCCCTGTACCACTTTTTTGCTCTCCTGTACCTGACACTGCAGAGATCAGAAACATGAGGTAAAAAAAGTAAATATGGGGTAAAATGCAAAGTAAGAAGTGCCAGAGGATGAGGTAAAAAGTACATCAAGTGAAAAAATATTGTCAACCCTGCATTTTTTTCCCCCAGTGTAGCATGTGACAGATATAAATTGAAGTAGGAGAGAAGTTTTCCATTAGATAATGATATGTATTTTCATATAAAGTGACCTGGGTATTTTTACTTTTTGAAATTTTTCTAAAAACTATGGACTCTATCCAACTTCATTAGGAAAAAGAAAAAAATTTGTCAGATAAAATTCAAAAAGTAGAGGTAAAAAAAATACAGCTAGATCCTGCCTGTGCCTAACCTAGTGTAACTAGTTAAATACATTGGTTCTATAAGTAAGACAGAAAGCCAAACAAGCATGAATGCCTCAAAGAAATATAATTCTAAATATAATTTTTATAAAGTAAAGTTATTACCACAACTAATCCCAACCTTATCTGGGTTAACCTCTGCGTGCAATCACTTTGTCAGGCTTGGTCACTTCCTCTCACCCCCAGGAAAAGTTATTTTTCAAATTAAAACAGTCTTCCTTGGGTTTCCTCTAGACTGCCTAATCTCCTCTACTGTGAATTGTTGGGCTTTGGAATCATGAGGTGTTTATTTTTGTTCCCTTGTCATGCTTAGAATGAGATACAGTTTTTCAACTGTACACAGTTGTGTACTGCAGTGTCTGTGGGAAACATTCGATGGCTTTAGTAGTTTAAAAAGATTCTTTATACTAGGTATAAAATTAGTTTGCACAAGTTTTTATTTCTTTATTTTTTTGAGACAGTATCTCCCTCTGTTTCTCAGGTTGAAGGGCAATGGTGTGAACTTGGCTCACTGCAGCCTCAAACTTCCAGGATCAAGCAATCCTCCCACTTCAGTCTTCTGAGTAGCTGGGACCACAGGCACATGACACCATGCTTGCCTCATTTTTTAATTTTTATTTGTTTTAGAGACAGAGTTTTGCTACTTTGCTAAGTGTGGCCTTGAAATCCTGGGCTGAAGCGATACTCCCGCCTTGCCCTCACTAAGTGCTGTGATTACAGATGTGAGCCATCCCACCTGGCCTGCACCAGCCATTTTATATTGGCAATGTAAATGTCAGTTTAATTTCAATTTTGGTCAATAAAATAATAAATTCTACTCAATAAAAATAAAAACAAATGACATTTTATTATCCAGTGGGGAAGATTTATAGCCCACAAAAAACTATTAAACCAGCAGAAGTTGGAAAGAGCATAGTTAAATGTTGGGCACATTGAACCTTCCAACAGCACATTATTTGTCAATTCTTGAGGAACATTTTTCTTCAGAATTTTATACAATAAAAAGGATAACTTCTTAATTGCATGTATGTTATTCTTTAGTAAAATACAGAGAGATGAATTGTCAAACATCTTATAATATATGCAAATTAACATAATATATTAAATTACCACTTTGTGGTAACAAAGAAGAACACTACTAATTTTCAATTCCACAAGAACACAGACTGTTAGCTCTTATTCACATTCATTCTGCGGTCTCAAATCTATGACTCATTTCACCTGCCTAAAGGGGCTTATGCTTGATTATATCTATTTTAACTCCTAATTTATGCTCTTGATTCACTTCCTTCTCAGACTTGCTACATGCACAGCTCTCCACATCTCAATTATTAGTAACACTACCAATTTCTGTAGTTGTTCTGGGCCAAAACCTTAACATCATCCATGACCCCACTCATTTTCTCATATTTCACATCCAGGAAGTCCTGCTGACTCAACCACCAAAAATACGTATGGATTCTGACTTTTCTCCTTGGTCCAAATTAACATCTGAAATAGTTGTAAAACTGGTATCCTCGTTTTTACCTTATCCCTTTATTTTTTTCTCTTATAGTGAACACTACTTTCTTACATAAAATACTAAATTATATTTATTTTTCAATAACCTTCTCCTTTACTATAATGTAAGCTCTGACAGGACAGAGATTTCTCTCATATATGTATATGTGATAGAAATATATACATTTACATATATATCATATATATTTATAAATTTTATATATCATATATATTTATATGCATATATATGTATATATCATATATGTTTATATGCATAAATATTTATATATATCATATATTTATATATATTTGCATATAAAATACATAAACGAATTTGTTTAAAAAAATGAACATTTGTTAGGACAACCATTCATTCACTGTTTAAACATTTGTTGAAGATATCCATGTGTATATATGTGTGTGTATATATATGTATAAAATATATTTTAAAATACATGTATGTATATCTACTCATACATATTTGTGCATATATGTGTGTGTAATTATATATACACATACACTCAGCTACACATATAGCGTTTAGGTATTATTTGCATAGAAAGTTACTTTTGATAGAATAATTGTATATATTTATTTTATTAAACATAATATTTGATTCTTCAAAACTTCGTCCTATTAAAAAAATGATGGCTTAACTTGAATCTAGAAATTTTACACCAATACTTTGAATGAAGACTGTGGAAAAGTAACACCTCAAAGGGACAACTGGAATAATAGAGATTATCTTTTGTCATTTATGGATATATCCACTGAAAACAGCATGTTGCTTATGTTATTTAACAGGAAAATGACTGAACTAATTCCTTCATTTAAAAACATATATTTAATATGTACTTTGTACATGAAATTGTACAGTTTTACATGCACATTTGGGTGCACATGAAAATGAATGAGACATAGACTTTGTTCTTAATCTTGATGAAATGAATAGTAGAATTTTATTTAATATAAAAATAGTCATAATGTGATCATTACCATACCAGGAGCACACAGTGTTATAGACACTCAAAGACAGAACAGATAAATATGGAATTTGTGTTTTTATTTCTTTTTTATGTCACTGAAATGAAGGGAAGACATTATTAAAATTGGAAAAGTTTCCCTTCCTCTTTGAGACGAAATATCTATAAAAGTTTACTAAAAATTCACATAGCAGTTAAAGACATTTTGGAATTATTATGTAATTTTTAATTTCAGAACTTATTAAACTTTGAAATGCATGATGGTTCAATTTTTATAACATAAAAAAATTACAAGAGCTATGCTTTTATTGAACATGTATTGTGGCTATTTCAGCAAAAACATCCAAGTTGGGGGCTAATTAAGTAGATATCAAAGAGCTACTCATATGAAAATAATCTTAAATACCTCTGAAGTTAAGGTAATTTATGTGCATGATTAAACAGGGAAATAATTATCCCATCCCTAAGTTACAGAAGAATAGAAATTCTTTCTGATACAGTTGCTAATGCCTGTAATCCTACCACTTTGAGAGGCCGAAGTGAGTGGATTATTTGAGGTCAGGAGTTTGAGAACGGCCTGACCAACATGGTGAAACTCTATGCCTACTAAAAATACAAAAAAATTAACTGGCCATGGTGACACACTTTGTAATCCCAGCTACTCGGGAGGCTGAGGCATGAAAATCGCTTGAACCCAGGAGTAGAAGGTTGCAGTCAGCAGAGATCATGCCATTGCACTCCAGTCTAGGTGACAGAGTGAGACTCTGTCTCAAAAAAAAAAAAACCTTTACTTTTGTTTTTTTATTTTCCCTGTTCTCATAGAATATAATCCACTCTCTGGTATTTATTCTGTTTCTATTTTTGTCATTTTACCTCCAATATCCTTCATAAACATCCCTAACTTTACTACCCATATTACATCCCTCTTTTTAAAAAGTCAGTTTGTATTCTGCTACAAATGAATACATTCACAGGCTTTCAGATTTGGGAGAAGGAACTCTCTTGACATTGTACCTATCATCTACAAAATCCACTGGTGTGCTAGTAATCTGGCTCTCCCAATTAAAAAAAAAATCCTGACTTGGAGTGTTTGCCAATTTCTCGAGAGTAAATTCACCCACACCTTGCTGATTTTAAACAACCAAACCAACTGATAAAAGTTTTGAATATTTAATAATCAGTTTTCATAAGCCAATATGAACTGAGTCAAGCACATGTTGCAGGTATCCAGATATACTTATCTAGAATATCTTTTGTGACCTACAATTATTTCATAAAGTGTCCATCTATTGATGAAGAGCTCAAGTTGTAAAAAAGATTTCCCTGGTAACAACCCAACATCTTCCCTGCATTTTTCCCTTGAATTAGTACTAGTCAAAATGTAAAAGGTATACAATGTAAATAGAAATTATTTGCCAATGTCATTGAAAGCCTTTCAGGTGGCTAGTATGAATGTCTTCTTTCCCAGGATAAGCATGATTGTTTCCAACTGCTACTCATATCTCATGGTTTCCACAGTCCTTAGCAACTGATTATATTCCTGGGGGTGTGTGAAAATTAAGAGTCATCGGGGTTCAGAAATTAACACCTAGCTCCAGATGTAGTCTGGGTAGAGTGAAGTGCCAGAAAATCAATGCTTTGCTTTCCTTGTCACTATAATTTGACTAATGCAATGTGCGGATTTGTTAGAAATTTTGGCTGCCACATCACTCAGTTGGCTTTTCAGTTTACAATGAAATTGTAAAGCCAACTTATGTACCTAGGCGTTTTGTTTTTTTTCAAACCAAGTTCAGCCAGTTTTTAATCATCCCATATTTGTCTAACTAATTTCTGAAGCTAGGTGTAGGAATTGTATTTAATACCTTGTGTATTTCATACCATTAGTTGGACTCTTCATGTCAAACATTATGGATTAATCCATCATCAATCAACCCCTCCCATCACTGTGCTTATAGTATTCTCAGATACAAAATATGTCTTATTTATTTTTTTAATCCGAAGAAAAAAGTCTCAAATGATAAGGATGACAAGAAGAAACAAAGAGCCTTTCTATGGGTAGCAGCATATGGGAAAAACCTGTGCTTTAGACCTTTTTATTTCTTGTGAGATGGTCTCTTTTCCTCCTCCGGCATCTATCATTCTGAAATAATGGGCTGCATCCCAGAAAGCACATTTTTTTACACCATCTGCACTGACTCAATTCCAAATATTTCTTTATCTCAAATGTGCATTTTTCAATTAGATCAAGAGATGACAACTCCACCTGTACAATGCAACTTCCCTGCCCCAAATCCTTCTGACTTCAACCTTCGATTTCAAAGTAATTAAAGATGTAATTCAAGTTCTTTCCTGAGCTATCACTTATTTTCTCATGAATCAGCAAAAGAAGGAAGTAGCTGGAGCTTCTTTTAGGTTCTGGCAGATTCTTCTTTATGTCAGATAAGAATTTTTTAGAAGATAGTATTCTTCCCTATTAATTATGGGGAATGTTTATATAACAAACTCTATATACCTCAAGAGAAAATCACTACTGCTTACTGTATGCCTCTTTTTCAGGGGTACAATACTGCTTTGTTTCCACCAATTTGCACTTTCTACTTATTTTGCACATGCTAACATAAATAGATACCTGTATCTGCTAACATTGTCATATACTTTGATGAGTGGTAAGAGTATCTCCTTTACTCATTTCTTAAATCAAGATCTTTTAAAAATATTTTATGTCTCTTAAGAACTGAATTTAACTAGGTTTTTGTTAATATGCTTACATATATATCTTAAGTGAAAATTTTTTCAATGGGCTGAGTAATATGATTGTAAGATTTATTATAATCTCTCTGAAAACACTGATGATTCTTTACTAGAATAAAATGACAACAAAGTTTTCGCCACCATTTTCAAATAAACTACATCATAGGAAATGATTAATTCTCTTATCAAACTCCTATTTAACAATCCTCCTCCCTATTGCTATTTTAACTTGCTCCTTGGGGCTCCCAGGTTTTCTTGTTTCCACTGTGATGCTCCTTTTTGCTCTTTTTATTTACCATGTCTCTCATCTTAAACCCGGGCTCCAAACAAATCTCTTCTAGGAAGACTTTGTTATTTACTATACCTTACCATAGTCAATCTTTTCTATGAGTTCTTGTAAGCACTAAGATGCTCAATGTGAAGCACTCTAAATCAAACTTATTATGTTGCTTATATATTAATGCTCATTATTTTCCAATCTTTGTTTCTTACCTCACCCACTACATGATAACCTCTCATTGGTCAGAGGCTTTGCCAATCTTATAACTCTCTGCTCAGAGCCCTTTCAGGTCCTTTGTCACAAGCTAAAACTCTTTAAAATGGGATGTGAAGTGTCTGGCTGCCCTCCATCTTCCCAGGCTCAACAATCGATATTCAGCTCTTCACACTCTAGGCTTCTGGATTGTGAAGTTTCCAGAAGCTATTCCACCTCTGGTATGCTTCTGTTCCTTCCTGGAATTACTGATATTGCTACCATCCATGAGAAAATTTATTCATCTTCTAAGTGTCAGGTTCAGCTCAAGGATTGTTTTCTAATGAAATCCATCCTGTGCCCATCCCTCTGTTTCTCTTTTCTACTGAACTACCTTTCCTGTATGGGTTTCTGTAAAGGGTAATTGATAGAACACATGCTTTTAAGTCACAGAGACCTTGGCATGAATCCAATTCTATCACTTTTAAGATGTGTGATTTCTGTCAAGGTATTTAAGAATTCAAATCCCTTTCCCAGGGTAGTTCTGAGGTTTAAATGAGCGATCCATGTAAAGTGCTTAGCAATTAGGTTAGCACAGAGTAATCTGTGCTTAGTAGGCGGCAGCTCTTACTGAACTGTAAGGTTCTGGAGACCAGGTCATCTTTGAAATAAAGAGTCGGCTTCTTAATAAGTGCTCCGCAAGTGTTTATAGAATTATTGCAATGAATACTTCTACTACCACAGGTGTAGCAAAATGACCACAAAGGGTGACATTAAACAGGGAGAATCAGTCTTTGTCATGCCACAGGCCTAACTTCAGATAGGACCTTCAGATTTTTACTTGGCTTTCAGCATATTGACTAGAATTTACATACTAAAGAATGAAAAAGTTAATATTAAAAAATAAAAATACTAATTAGAACTACTTAAAAGTCCTCCATCATTTTCAGTGAGCTTTTATTTTTTTAATTAAACAAGTTTTCAGACACTCACCTTACCACTCATTTTTGGATCAATGAAATGATAGGTGTGAAGCATTATTATGCTTGTATGACAAATCCCTTGATTAAAATACATGCAAGTACAATTTCAAAAGACCATAATAAAAATCAGTCCAGCTGTTTAGAACCAAACATGGCAAGTTCGTTGTCCTGTATTAAATTGAACCAGGCTCAAGTTAAAAATAACTGTGAAAAATAGTATTTTACTCTGAGTAATGTCTTCAAGTAAAAACTGACCAGTTCTATGTCATTTTGAAGGACAAACATACTGGCATCTAGAAGGTCAGAAACAAACCCATTTTATTTTTACAGAAATTTATTTTAGGGCAGATCTCTAGGTTTTACTTACACATTAAATAGGCTCCTAATATTTCTTTCCAGCTTCAGTCTTGATCCACCATGATTCTTTTACAACTCTAGCCAGTATAATCCACCTTAAAAAAGCATGGCTTTAATGACATACCACCTCCATTCAATAAAAGTATTTTTTTTTACACTCAGAATAAAATTTCAAGTCTCTGTATGGCATTTCATGTGGTTTCCAAGCAGACCCAAGCTCTATTTAGCTCTGCTTCCTTCGATATATCCTTCACCAGAAAGAACAATAGCAATAGCAAAAACTATACACTTGGCTTTTCCTAACACAACCCATGTTATATAAGCTCTATGTTCCTCCTACAATTCTTTCACACGTATCTCTGTTCTTTTTTTTTTTTAAATTTATTGAAATATAATTGATACACGAAAAGTACTATGAATGTTTAATGTATAAACTTTGATGAGTTTGGACATATGCATACCACAATTAAGGTATTAAATATACCCATTACCTCCGAAAGTTTCCTTAGGGCTGTTTGTTTGCTTGCTTTTTTGTAGCAAGACCAACTAACAAAAAATCTGCCCTTTTAACACATTTTAATTACACAATACCACATTTTTAAGTTAGACACTATGTTGAACAGCAGATCTCTCGAACTTATTCATCTTGCATAACTGAAACTGTGTTATCATTTCACCTTCCCCCCAGCCCTACAAACCGCCATTCTACCATCTGCTTCTATGAGTTTACTAATGTAGAGACCTCAAATAAGTGAAATCATGCAATATTTGTCTTCCTGTGACAGCTGTACTTAATATGATGTGACAGGTCCATCAATGTGGATGCAAATGATAAGATTTCTTTTTAAGGTTCACTAATATCCTCTCTCTCTCTCTCTCTCTCTCTCTCTATATATATATATATATACATATATATATATATATCACATTTTCTTGATCTATTTATCTGTCGATAGACATTTAGATTGTTTCCATGTACTGGCTACTGTGAATTATACTGCAATAAATGTGGGAGCAGAGATGTTTCTTTGAAATCCTGATTTCAATTATTTTGGATGTATATCCAGAAGTGGAACTGTTGAGTCATATGATAGTTCTATTGTTAACTTTTTGAGAAACCTCCACACATTTTCCCAAGTGGCTGTACCATTTTATTATACATTCCCACCAACAGTGTACAAGAGTTCCAACTTCTCCACATTCTTGCCAACACTTGCTATCTTTGTTTATTTTTTAAATGATAGCCATCCTAGCAGCTGTAAGATGGTATCTCATTGTGGTTTTAATTTGCATTTTCCTGATGAATAATGATACCAAGCATCATTTTGTGTACCTTGTGAATCTTTGTATGTCTTCTTGAGAAATGCCTATTCATGTCATTTTCCCTGTTTAATCAGTTTTATTTTGTTTTATTGGTATTTTGTTGTAAACATTTTTGTATGTTTTTTTCAATATTAACCCTTTGTCAGATAAATAGTTTGCAAATATTTTCTCCCATTCTGTAAGTTGTTTCTTGACTTTGTTGTTGTATCTTTGCTGTGAAAAAGCCATTTAGTTCGATATAGCCCCACTTTTAAATTTTTCTTTTGTTACCTATATTTTTGGTGTCAAATGCAAAAAGCAGTCATTGCTGAAATCAATATTGAGAAATCTTTTCCCTATATTTTATTCTAGGTATCTTGTAGTTTCATGTCTTAAATTTCAAGTCTTCAATCCATTTTCAGTATTGTGTATGGTATAAGATAGGTGTCTACATTTTATTCTTTCCATGTGGATATCTAGTTTTCCTAACACTGTTTGTTAAAGAGACTATCCTTTTTCTATTGTATATTCTTGGCACTTTTATCAAAACTCTGTTGACTCTTTATGCATGGGTTTATTTCTAAGCTCTTTATTCTGCATCATTGGTCTATACATCTGCCTCTTGGATTTTAGGCAAGTCTTTTGAAGCCATTTCAGGTGGAGTAGCTCTTTTTAAATTCCAATAGTATTTATTTGTATATCTATTATGATCATGTCACTGTTTACATAAAAAACCTTTCTGAAAATTGTAAAGTGATTCATAAAACTTTAAATAAAATCAATTTTTTTCTCGAAAGAAATAAAAAGGGTAGAAAAATATGAGAAATAATTTATTTGTACTTTTTCCCCCGTATCACATTAATCTGAGTAACACATAAACTTGCATAGAGAAAAGTGCAACCTCAGATGACATTAATTTATAACCAGGATTTATTATCCTGCTTTTCTATTATAGAAGTTTTTTTTATCCAAACCTCTGTAATTCTCAAGGATTTTTTGGATTTACTTCTTTCTCAAATTGTATCAACATTGTCATGTAGTGTTCTGATTGTTTTTACTATAGTGAAGCAAGAATTTGGTACCAGCAATACATTCTTATTTGTTTTATGTCCAGTGAAACCCATTTTATCTTTGCGGTGATGGCCTTCTAACATTTATCATCAGAGGTTTTTCTATGAAATTAATGAAATTAATATTATTAGCTTTAATTTCACTTTAGATAAAACTTGAGAATAATCACTTGGGGTAACTCTAAATTCACAAACCACACTACCAAGCATCTAACTAAGATGAATTCAGTGCTGTTTGTGAAGGCTGATGCTAGTCAGAAAATGATCTGTCATCTTCCTATGAGTAGTTACTACATTTCCTTTATTCACTTGTGGGTTCATTTAGGACCTAGTACCTATACAGGAGTCTTAAAATCTACTGATTTTAATACTCAAGGTGCTGGAGGGGCCTTTTGTTTTCATTTTAATTTCAATGTACATTTTAAAGAAGGGAATAAATTTTATCACACCATTTCAAAAAGCATATCAATCATCCATAAATGAGAAGCAGATATATTAAGATTATTATATTCTACCTTACAGTCTACTTGTAGATATGTATTTCATTCTTTTCAACTTGATTTGAAGCTGCTCTGGGTAAAACACCTGCCTTATATATTCTTTTTCAGAATTTAAATGTCTTACACATTATTTTTCAGCACTGATGGAACCTAATACATTGCTTTATTCATCAGAGTAGTGCATGTTTGTTGAATCAAATTACATTTGATTAAATCTAATGACAGGATAGTTACTTTGAGGAGGGAGAAGTTTTATGTATTTTTGTGATTATTTTGTGATTATACATTGTAACATTCATTAACATGTACATGCAATTTCAATTTAGATGTGTATACACCAATCAATATTAATCTTCATTACAAAAATTCCTCTACTAAATACCATCTGTGTGGTCAAAAATGGCAAGTCTCATGGCTTTCAAGAAACAGTCACATAGAAACCAAATGACAAGAAATATCCAACACCTGCTGCCTTTAAGCAAACTGTAATTAATGTTCCCTATGTTTAGAAACATAGAAGTGTTCTACTATCTAAATAGTAGAAGTGCAAATCATTTTATTTGGCAACATTCTTCTTCTTGATGTATACATATCTGTGTGAAATAAGTCACATAGCCATTCATAGGCTATGTGACAAAACCCTTTTAACTTCTTACTAGAGGGCTCACTGATTTTATTGATTTGTTTTCCTAGAGAGTAATTCTGACTGTAAAGCTGCTAAATTATAATTTTCCAAAAGGTAAAATCATAACTATTTTATAAAATAAATATGAGCTAAAGGTTTATTTAACTCAACTAATATGTGCACCCATAAGATGTTATAACCATTCAAAACATAATATGGAAAACAGCCCTTCACAAATACTGAAATTAGTTTGCCAATAGATCCAAAATTGCTTAATAGTCATACAGCCATAATAGATAATATTTGGGTTTCTTTTTTCTGCAGAACAAAAAACAATTTTGTCTTCTCTTACTGGCCAATTTTGATTTATACCACTCTCAGTTTTTTATTTTTTTCTCTTACAAAGATGTAAAAATGGCTTTATATGAGTAAAATGTACTTTCACATTCTGTTATTTACCAGTAGTATTGAAAGCTAGATAAAACGCAGTAAGTCTAAAGTCAAGGAGCACAGTTAGGTGACTATTTCGATAGTCTGAGTAAGGTATGGGACTAAGGAAGTTGCTGTGGAAAAAGAGATAGTTAAAAAGCATAATTTGTAGGATTTCATGGATTAGGTATGAGGTAGACAGCAGGATCTAAGCTGACTCAAAGGTGTCAGGATTCGGCATCTCTGTAGACAGAAGTTTCATTAAGTGAGATTTTTGTATATGAATAGTAGGTAGATTATGTGAAATTTGTCACTGATCATATTGCGTTCAAGATGTTACTAACTATTCAGAAGTTAAGTTCAGCATCTAATTTGGAGGTGGACATTTGAGGCTATACAGACTATATGCTGTGGTTAAAATCAACAGTGTTGATATTGCAAAAGAGGTGTGTGCATGTAAAGAAAAGACTGAACATCCAGGGTCAGAAGCCTGACGACAGAGCCAAAACAGCGACTAAAAATAATGAATTAAGAGGTCAGCAAAAAACTGTGGAGAGATAAATTGGTATTTATTGGGTCATTGGAAAGAGTGCTTAAGATTGTGTGCCTTGAGTATGCATATGAAGACAAAGACCCAATATAGATTTCAAGTAGTTAAATATATAGGAGAAAGTAGATAAAAAACTATGGAGAGATAAATTGGTATAAATTGGGTCATTGGAAAAAGTGCTTAAGATTATGCACCTTAAGTATGCATATGAAGACAAAGACCCAATAGAGATTGCAAGTAGTTAAATACATAGGAGAATGTAGATAACCTTGATTAACAAATATCCTAGAAAAGATAGGAGATGATGAGTAGAGATAAGTTACTTGACTTTTAAAGGAAGAATACAACTTCTTACTTTGACCCTGAGAGAATAAAGCAAGAGCATGTGCAGTTATAAATAATGTTGTATGAAAGGGAAAGGGAGTTGGAATAGTTCATGCCTGATTACCTCAATTTTATTTAAAAAACGAAAGTAAGTTTGTCATGAGTGTGAGGTTTAGCTTATTCAGAAAATCTAAATGGAAGGATGAGTATATGAAAGATTATTATCAGAAAGGAAAAGGTAGCTGACGAAGGAAAACAAAAATTGTTGATTGTTTCTGGAGTTCAAATGAAGTAAAATTCTATTAATCTATAGTGACCCAAATCTATGCAAAGCTATGATTTTCTTCAGTAGTAGCAGGTGTGTGTGAAGAGGGTGAAAACGCTTGTTCAAATGAGTCCCAGTAATTAGGAAAGCAGCAATTTTGGTCAGAGAGGAAAGTTCAAGATGAGACTAATATGCTGGAAAAAATAATTCCAGAGATCTCTACAAAGTCAAAAAGAAGGCCATAGAAGTGAGGGTATGAGGAACTGCAATGTTAGGAGATGAACATTTTGAAGTGCATAGTTTCTGCTGAGACATATTTTGTGTGTGTGTGTGTGTGTGTGATAAGAAGGTCCAAAATAAATCCCTTAATATAAAGAAAGGAGTATAATCAAATGGAAGTTGATTGAATTTAAAGCAATTGAGAATTTGTGATATTAGATCTATAGTTATTTCCTTCTCTGGACTTTGAAATTACTATAACTGGTTATAGTACATGGGATAGAGAAAAACACCGATTCAGATAAGATATCAAGACTTTTCATTGATATGAGAGTGATCCAAAAATTTTTAAGTTAAACTGTAAAAAGGAAAAACAGAACAATATACTCAGAGCCTGTGAATTTCAAATGAAGAGAGAATTTTATAAGACAGTAGAAAGTGAGAATTTGGAAATCAAGAATAATAATTGCGCTCTTGGTTCTTACAGCATATGTGTGAGGAAATGTCTTCTTAATGAGATGATTTAAGAGAAGAGTTTTCTTCTAGTAAAGGAAGTAGAAAGCAAATGAAGCTGCCTTTGCAAAAATTATGACAGTGAGAGAAATCTGGTATCATTTACTCCATCTTGCTTCTAACCTCACAAGCTAACTGCATTTAAGTTTAAACAAAGATGATAACAGTCCCTTCCTCAAACTAATCCCATCCTTGCTCAGGGACTGAAACCACTTTTGTAAGATTAATGAAAAGACCACAAGGTTAGGATTGTAAGAGGGGCCAGAATTCTACTAAAATATAGATGTAGCTGAATGATAAGCAGACATTGTCTTCTAGCTTGTTTTTCTATGATTTCTTATTGCCAGAGGCTGCATGTGTCAGCTGGAATCTAAGTCTAAAGAAATTTGTAGTGTTTTCAAGTTAATATTATTTACACAGAGTTTTGTCTAAAATTTCTTCAGTATAAAAATCATTCTGCTTTGAGATAATCACTTTAATGAAACATTTCATCAGACCAATCTTGGCCTGCTGACATGAAACTGCCACCCACACCTGTATTTACAAACTACCTCTTTGCACAATTTTTGTGTGTATTTGTGCTTAATATAGTATATTCAGAATGTTCCCAGACATAGCTCAGAATGATGATTAATAATCCAGTTAAATCTCTATTTCTCATGAACCTGGGATCTATTTCCACACATATATTGTTCAGCATTAAGGAAAATAAAATAAATTCATTTCTTTGAGTATGAGAAAGCAGGCCTAAGCTTGTTGGCATCTCTTTATGGCTCCTTTCCATGGGTTTATTTTCAGAAGCCAGATCTCCATCCTTTTGTTGAGCTGAAAAATAAAAAAATCAAAAAGCAAATAAAAAGCTATAGGAAACTTCCTTTGTGAAGGAAGAATCCATGTGTGAAAAGTTTTCATCCACCATTCACTGCCAATATTACTAAGTCTAACTAAACTACCGAGAGCATTGCCTCATGAGTGGATTTGCCTACACGTGATTAAGGCCATAAATTACACAAAGAAACAGTAATTCTACCCTGTTATATCTTGCTAAGAATCCTTTGCCATTCATGCAGTCCCATCATGTCTATCACAATTTTCAAGTCTGCCTATTAAGATTTTCCTTTTTCTGAAACTTACTCCAGTATTACCTTTAAGGAGCATGAGAACTAGATAATGAAAACCTTTAAATTACTCCCATTTGCAACCCTTTTGCTTACAAGGTAGTCAAAAAGCTACTCAATTTTATTAGCATATTTTAAAAGCCTTATGAAAGAATTATGTTTGTAAATATTTTCATGCTGGTGGCTCTACTTCAGTGTTCTTTTCAGTTTCTATGCAAAGGCCTTTCATCCACAGAACTACAAAATTAAGAGAACTTCTGCAGTGAAATAATTTCCTTTCATGTTTAAAGTACTAGATTGATTTACAATTCTCCACAAAGATGAAAGTGTTCGAATTATCCCCCCACCCATCTTTCAAGTTTAAAAGGAACTAAGTGATTTTGCCTTTCATATTTTACAATGTCAATGAGCTTTTAAGAGTTTTAAACAAATGGGATTGCCTAGGCAGCCTCCAAGAAGCAGATCATCATCTTCTTTGGGTTTCTATGCAACTGAAACTGTTTCACTGATTCAGACCACGTCTCCCCAAGTACCTAGGGTACCTTGTTACTTGGGGCATCACTGATACTGTTCCCAGGAAACTTACTCAACTAGACTTTCCTTGAAGATTATTTCTCTTCCACTCCTCCCAGTGAAGAAGAATTACTACCAGGAGACAGGATTACTACTACCTGAGTGATATGGCTCTTCCTTCAATTTGAAACTTTCACCTTCTCAAAAAAATCTCTAAGTCTCTGGTTAAGTAAATACAATTTTCACAAGAGCCTTTCTAAGCCCCACTCTTTTGCACTAACACTCCTGCCCACCACCCATGTCCTATTCATATTAGAAATGGTCTAGTTTTCCCTCTTTCCTCAGGCGTCAACAGTAGGTTTAAAGACAACAACTGCTACCTAACTTTCTCTGCAGCTAAATTGCCTTTGATGACCGATAGTTAAGCTAGCTCATGAAGTAAGAGTTCCAAAGCTTGCGACTTAATTCACCAAACAGGGACAGGGCATAGCTAATATAAAAATAATAGTTCTTTTCAATTCTGGGTTATTATTAGCTGTCACAAACAAAGCAGGCTTGGGCCTGTATCTCTCAGGAATGGCAGAGTTTGACATAAACACATGCTGCTTCACGAATATGTTGAATCTGGAGAAGCGTTTTTTCAAAAGAGACATTATTTAGAAAGAACTAGATGGTAGTCTGTTGAATGGTTCAGCTATTTGTAGTCAGGTTTTGATAAAATTTCTTTTTATAAATAAAGACTATAATAAGCATTTCTGAAAAGGTAGAAGCCTATCTAAACAATTACATTTAATACAATTTTTTTCAAAGTAGAATTTGCTTGTTTAACACAAACTCAAATGCTACCATTCTGATTTTTCCCAACATAGTTAAATGCAACTTTTCTTGCTCTCCTATCATATATTTTCTTTTTCGTTTTATTTTTGGCATTTATTATACTCTTTGCCATTATTTGTGTCTATGTTTGTATCTCCTTTAGAATTGAACCTTTAGATGCAAATAAACATTTAGTTAAATTTGTATCCTGGATCTTTGAGTAAATAACTGAATCGTATTTTATTATTAAAAAAAAAATATATATATATATATATAAACAATTTGGTAAATTGTTTTATATACCAACTAAATTATGCAAGCTTTAGAATGTTCTGATAATATGTTTTAGATAGAATATAAGTAAAGATAGAATGTTTTGCTTATCTGTTTTTTTAAATTTTTTTTTTAAATTTTTTATTTTTGTTATAGAGATGGGGTTTCACGTTGTTGGCCAGGATGATCTCAATCTGTTGACTTTGTGATCCGCTTCGGCCTCCCAAAGTGCTGGGATTACAGGCGTAAGCCACCGCCCCCGGCTTTGCTTATCTGTTTTTAAGGTATGTCTTGTGTGACATGTCATATTTTTACAAACAAAATATTTCTTCCTGAATTCCTACGTGTGCTGAACAAACACATAGATTGAAATCTAAATTGTTGCAACTAAATTTCTAAATTATAATTTTTAATAATTGAGCTTTAAAAATATAAATATTTCAATTAGGTAAAACTCATGACATATTACTAAATGTATATGCTAATATGCCGTCCATTGACTGGTGCAAAAGTAATGTGGTTTTTGCCATTAAAGTAATGGCAATTACTTTTGCACCAACCTAATAGATTTAAAAGGTGTTTCCTACTACTACTGAGGCTTATAGACATGGTGAAAAGGGCCCAGAGTAGTGAAATTTTAGTTTACCTCAACTGTCTCTCATCATTCCTATATTTACTTTTTATTCTTATTTTCAACATACTGGATCTGCTGATGGCTTTTTAATTCAGGCTGACTATATAAACATACTATGAGATTACATTGGTATTTTACGGAGGCTTTTATTTTAGGGCAGCCAATTAGCAAACTTAACTGGGTGATAGATAATTATCACTAGGAAAATAAGATGTTTGCTACAAACTTGTTTTCTTCCCTGTAATAGAGAACATATTTGTGCCTGAAAAATATCATTAATCCTTGAAAATACGTATTCAGCTGAACGATGATTCTTCTCATGTTTGACATGGTTCTTCCCATGTCAATATGCAATTTATGTCTTCCTAAACAGAGATGCGGGATATTCCCAAAGTGAAAGCTAACAGGGTACACCATCTTTATGGAAGTAAAAAAAAAAAAAAAGAAAAGAATTCAGTTGAGTTAGACACATACATAAGTAGAATTAAGAAGAATGTCAAGAATTCTGAATACAAATGTATGATTTTACTGACTGTCATCCTCCTTCTCTATATAGTGTGGCGTTATTAATACTGTACAAATGTGACTGTTTTTATACAAAGCATAGTTGAAAAGAATAAATATGTACTTGTGGAATTTTATACAAAGGGTAAATAGCATTATAGCAATCATTTATTTTATCTGATCCATGGAAAAACTCAATATGGAAAAATTCAGAAGACAAAAAGTAGGTTTTATCGATTTTTGAACATTTGTATTTAAATTGATAAAAATCATGTTTGTTTCTAAATATTTAATTTTATTTTGTATAGAGGCAGAGTATAATCAAATTAGTAAGTTCTATATATTTTATCATTTGGTTTTTTGGTCAATTATCAAATATGTTAGGCCTAGATCTGGTCATTAGCTCATTTTGTATGTGCCTTCTTTATTCTAAATAATATCAAAATTCCCCAATATCTTTTCTTATATGATTAAGAGAGAGTGTGTGTGTGTGTGTGTGTGTGTGTGTGTGTGTTAGGTCTTCATGGAAATAGATTAATGCTAACATTTTTACATTATTACTACATTTTTATACCCTATAATTGGAAATTCTAAGTTATAATCTTTTTAACTAAATTCAAATAGAGTCATCTGTTATATTGGGGTTCAGAGGTTCAGGGTGCCCTCAGCTCCCCTGAGAGGATGTCTTTCCAGATTCTTGGTCTCCTGCCCTCTCAAGAATGAGAGAGGGGACCATGGTGCAGTGAGCAGTAAATGCCTGACTCAAAATTGTTTGTAGAAAGTGATTTATTTACAGAGAGAGAGAGAAACAGGAGAAGGAGAGAGAAAGAAACAGCTACCTCTCACGCTGAGTGAGAGAATTCAGAAGATGGAATCCAGGAGAGAAAAGCAGCTTCCACACTGAGTAGAAGGGAATAGAGAGAGAGATGGAGTTTAGGAAGGGAAGACAGGCTTCCACAAGAGAGTGTGGAAGGGGACTCCAGAGGGAAAAATCCAGGAGAGAGAAAAACAGCTTCCACGGGAGTGTTTATGGAAGGGGATCCGAACATGGAGTCCGAAGGGGTGTGGAAGAGGCGATTTTTAACCTGGGAGGAACCCCCACCTTCTCTAATACCCCTGGCCAATGAAAGGAGTTCCTTAGAACTTCCACTGGAGTGATTGACTCTTAGTTTCTTCCCATGCCCCCGAAATTTAAACATAAACCCTTAAATCTCCCGGATGTAGAGAGATGGGAGGAGGCATGGCGCTAGGAAGTTCTTGCCCTTAAAACTACGCCCCCTTGTGGACCCAGAAAGAAAACACCTTCCCTCACGTCCATTAATTTATTCATTCCTTCGACAAGTATTTATTGAGTACCTTTTGTTTTCTAATATGTGTTAATAAATAATTATTCTCATTTGAATTATCTCAATTCAAAACACATATGATTATTATCATATGATTTATATGATTAATATCAATTCAAAACATATGATTATTATTTTAAAATAAAAATAGCATGTATTTGGCAATTATAAGTGGAAAATAAAAATAGTTAATTTCTCTAGAATCTCCTTGACATTTCTTGAAAATGTACAGCTATTTGCTTGAAGATGGACATCTATTGAATTTCTTGCATATTCTTCTAAAACAACTTAATTTATATTTCTAAACAATACATGAATATGTTTATAATGACTTACTGAATCATATGCAATCTATTTATATCTGTAATCTAAATGGGTCTTTTGTAGGCATAAAAACTACATAATATTTTGTTGTATTGATACAGTATATATTATTTAACTAGTTCTCTATTTGTTGGTCATTCACTTAATTTCTAGTTTGTTTTAATTATAATGTTGCAATGAATAACTCAATGTCTATTTTGATATACTCTTGTGAGCTATCTATAACCACACTAATAGACATAAATTGCTGAAACTTTTCACATACATTTTACATTTTGATAATTACGGCCAACTTCTTTTCAAAACAGCTACATCAATTACATCTGCACCAATAATATCAGATGATCTTATTTTCCTATTCTAATCACCAAAACTAGATATTACCTAAGTTTTCACATCTGTTAATCTCATGGGCAAAATATAGAATCTCATCTTTTATTTCCAATTCTTTATGTATGAGTGAAATTGAAAACCTATTTATATATCTATATATTTTTTTCTGAAAGCTATTCTTTTAAAATTTTTTTCTGACTTAAATTACTGTAGTTATTATGCCATCTTATTATGCTTGTATACATATGACTTAACCTAACAAAATGAGCTTTTTGCTACTTGTGTTGCCAAATCAAATTCACATTTTGCCATTTTTTACTTTGTATACTTTATATATATATAACTTTTCAATTTTTGTTTAACAAAATTATAAACTTTTAAAAATTGTGTTTTTTACTTGAAAAAGCTACTGTCAGTACTAAAATTATGTTAATTCAATAGTCTTCTTTAACTTTTATTATTAACATCTAAATATTTGATAGAAAAATACTTCATAATTTAATATGAGTAATGAGGTAAGAAAACACATTGACCATATTTTAAGTAAATGCTGAATAGCTCTAAGTGACTGCTTCTATATTAGAGTATTTCCATTATTACAAAAGTCTTATGGGACAGTGCAGGTATAGAGAATACCCTTATTTTCAGATGTTCTTCTAGCTAGTCCCTTAAATTTATTTTTCAGATAATTAACAGTGCTCTGTAATAAGGTTAAGAACAAGCACATGCACTTCTAATCTGTTCTAAGGCTGCATAGAATGTTGGAGCCTGGAAGAACTAGAACAATTTGCCATCTGAACCACTGCATTTGCATACTGATATAAACATATATAGAACAGGGGTATGGTGCATACATAGCGCTTAAGAGACTCTTGAAGATAAGCTGTTAAACAGTTCAAGCATCTTCTTTTCTGCAGAGGTTGAGACAAAAGCCTTCAGAGATTAACTAAATGTCCTATTCTGTTAGTTTATAAGAGAAAGATGATAATAATTCAGTTTTTTTACTCTCTAGCTAATCCAGCACCCCACATTTGTTATTAACCTATATCCACATGGAAAAATAAATTATTAATATATTCAAGGAATAATCAAGTACAATCACAGAAACCAAAACAAACAAAAAGCAAACAAAACATTGATCTTAACTACCTAAGAGTATCTGTTGAAGTATATTTGCATCTTAAATGTAGACTGCCCTAAGTGTGGTCTTGGTTATTGCCTCTTGCTACATACCATGCAGGACTCAGTACCTTTTTACACTCCTCAGACAATATTGACAAGCTCCAAAAACATGAGTGAGCAATGTATATTTTTATCAACAATTCCAAAGAGAAAAGAAAGAGGAGGCTTATATTACACCCTGCACAGCAAATGCCTTAAAATTTTTCATCACTTGTGTCTACCATACAGTCTCTTCCATGTATATTCTATTCCACAGAGTACTGAGCTTTCTTGAATCCTGATTTTTCTTTCTAAACATCACCAGTCTCAAATGCTTACCTGCTTTTGCATAACAATTTAGATAGTTCCTGTTTCTATATCCAAACTTGCCTGTGTACGCCTTTCAAGTGAATCACCAACTAAGGCTCTGTTGCACACTGACCCAAGCCTAAAAGCCATCAACACCACTAAGGTCTTGGTTTTCTTTAGTAGATAATCCTCCAAATTGTTTGTGATAGTAAGAGTTCAGTCTACAGTGTAACGTCACTACCAGTTTATATTGAAAGTAAACAAACTCTCATATATATCAGCATTTGCTAAACAATCATTCATTAGTAAGCAGGCATAAGGCTTTTCATACACACTTTTAGGTAAGATTCTTGACTTTTTAAAATATTTGCATGATCCTTTTAGGGGCTGTCTTTATGAAATATTCTCCTGGCATTATTTCAAAAAGCTCACTTGAAATTATGCCAGAAGCAGAAATAGTCCACATTATTTGGCATCAGGCAACCAAAAGTTCTAACGATGGCATAGAATCCTTTTGGAAATTAAATACTGGGCTCCATTTCTAGGCAAAAGCTATGGACCTAATTGAAATTTTGCAAACTGTTCAAAGAAGTGTCTCTAAAGAATTTTAGCAAATCCACAGGTCTTTATTACCCTTAATTTCATCCATGAGAGCCTATTTTTAACATTCATCATTGCTAATCAACCAAATCATAAATATCAATCATTATACCAATTATCAGTCTACATAGAATAACTCACACATTTTATCCACTTTTTGATAACTTACATTTCAGTCATTGTAGAAACCACCTAATTAATGAATAACTAACAACTACAATTTTTGTTACATATTCTACATATGAAGTGAACTTAGGATTTATAGGTTGAAATTGACTGTTGTAAATTTCTTAATTCGTTGAAGAGTGTGGTGTTGTGTAAGATGTGGCATTTTGTAAAAGGAGAAATTCTAGGAAAGTAGTGAACTTGGGAGAGATGGTTCTTCACAATTTTAAAGATGAAGGGTTTTTATATTGTTTGATAGGCTGTGAAAGTAGTACTTCCTGAGGTAACATGATTAGCAGAAAAGGTGATAGAAATTCACTGCGGTATAGAGAATTTTATTTAATAGAACACAGGAGAGTCAGGAAAGTAATCCTATTTAATGTAACTCAGTATCTTCATTGAAAAAATATGTTTCTTAGAAAATTTAAAGACAGTTAACTTTATGACTTAAATGATAAATGGAATAAAAGTTTTGTTAAGATGCATCTAAATAGCCACAACAAAGAAAACTACTCATAAGATGGGAATACACAGATACGTGCATTCTAATATTAGCCAAGAGAATTTTTTTCTTTTATATTTAATTGTGATTAAAATCACATAACTTTGCATGCACCATCTTAACCCCTTTTTTGTTTAATAATGTTTATTTTATTTGTTCCTAATTAAAATTTTAAAAGTATAAAAATATACAGGAGGAAATTATACTATGTGTCAGCTACTCTGCCTGGCAATTTTTATACATTATTTTATGTTATTTTTTAAAAAAACAAACAAACTTTAATTTTTGGTTTGGAGGTACATGTGAAAGTTTGTTACATAGGTGTACCCAGTAATTATCCTTTCTACTTCTTTTCCTCCTCCCAGCCTCCACCCTCAAGTAGATGCTAGTATCTGTTGTTCCTTTCTTTGTGTTCATAAGCTCTCATCATTTAGCTCTCATTTCTTAGTAAAAACATATGGGACTTGAATTTCTGTTCCTGTGTTAGTTTGTTTAGAATAATAGCCTCCAGTTCCATCTGTGTTCCCACAGGAGACATTATCTCATTCTCTTTTATGGCTGCATAGTATTCCATGTTGTATGTGTACCACATTTTCTTTACCCAATTTGTCATTGATGGGCATTTAGGTTGATTCCATGTCTTTGTTATTGTGAATTATGCTGCAGTGAACATTCACATGTGTCTTCATAGTAGAATGATTTATATTCTTCTGGGTATATACCCAGTAATGGGATGATTGGGTTGAATGGTAGTTCTGCTTTTAGCTCTTTGAAGAATCGCCATACTGCTTTTCATAATGGTTGAAGTAATTTACATTCCCACCAATAGTGTATGTGTTCCCTCTTCTCTGCAAACTCACCAGCATCTTTTACTTTTTGACATTTTAATAATAATAATGATGATCCTGACTGGTGTGAGATGGTCTCTGGTTGTGGTTTTGATTTGTATTTCTCTTATAGTCAGAGATATTGAGCTTTTTTTTCTCATGTTTGTTGGCTGAATGTATGCCTTCTTTGGAAAAGTGTTCATTCATATCCTTTGCCCACTTTTTAATGAGGTTGTTTCTGTCTTATAAAGTAAGTTCCTTTATAGATGTCAGATACTAGACCTTTTGTCAGATGTACAGTTTACACCTGTTTTCTACCATTCTATAGGTTGACTATTCTTTTGATAGTTTCTTTTGCTGTGCAGAAGCTCTTTAGTTTTATTACATCCTATTTGTCAAATTTTGTTTTTGTGGTAATTGTTTTTGGTGTCCTTATCATGAAATCTTTGCCTATTCTTATGTCTAGGATGGTATTGCCTAGGTTGTCTTCCAGGGTTTTTATAGTTTCAGGTTTTAAATTCAAGTTTTAAATCCATCTTGAGTTGTGTTTTTATGTTGTGTAAGAAAGGGGTCTAGCTTCCATCTTCTGAGTTTGGCTAGCCAGTTGTCGCAGCACAATTTATTAAATAGAGAGCCTCTTTCCCATTGCTTGCTTCTGTCAGCTTTGCCAAAGATCAGATAGTCATAGGTATGTGGATATATTTCCTGGCTCACTGTTCTTTCCATTGGTCTATGCATTTGTTTTGTACCAGTACCATGCTGTTTTAGTTACTGTAGCACTATAGCATAAAGTTTGGTAGTGTGATGACTCCAGCTTTGTTCTTTTTGCTTAGAATTGCCTTTTTATTGCTCTTTAGTGCTCTTTGTGGTTTCACGTGAATTTTAAAATAGGTTTTTCTAGTTCAGTCAAAAATATTATTGGTAGTTTGATAGGAATAGCATTCAAATTCTAGATTGCTTTGGGCAGTAAGGCCATTTTAATGATATTGATTCTTCCTATCTATGAACATGGGATGCCTTTCCATTTGTGTTTTCCTTTCATTGAGCAGTGTTTTGTAATTCTCATTGTAGAGATCTTTCACCTCCTCAGATAGCTGTATTTCTAAGTGTTTTATTCTTTTTGTGTCATTTGCGAATGGGATTGCCTTCCTAATTTGGATTTCGGATTGGCTATTGTTGGTGTATAGAAATGCTAGTGATTTTTGTACATTAATTTTATATCCTGTAACTTTTTTAGCTGAAGGAGCTTTTGAGCCAAGACTACAGGGTTTTCCAGATATAAAATTATATCATCTGAAAACAGGAATAATTTGACTTTCTCTGTTCCTACTAGGTTGCCTGTTATTTATTTCTCTTGTCTGATTTCTCTAGGTAGGTCTTGTAATACTATGTTGAATAGGAGTAGAAAGAGAAGTGTCCTTATCTTGTGCTTGTTATAAGAGGAATGCTTTCAGCTTTTGCCCATTCGGTATGATTTTGGCTATGAGTTTGTCATAGATCGCTCTTATTATTTTGAAGTATGTTCCTTTAGGACCTAGTTTATTTAGAGTTTTTAACATGAAGGGATATTGAATTTTATCAAAAGCCTTTTTGCATCTATTTAGATAATCATGCATTTTTTGTCTTTAGTTCTATTTATGTAATGAACCACATTTATTGATTTGTGTAAGTTGAGCCAACCTGGCCTCCGAGGGATGAAGCCTATTCGATCATGATAGATTAGCTTTCTGATGTGCTACTGGATTTGGCTTGCCAGTATTTTGTTGAAGATTTCTGCATCAATGTTTATTAAGGATACTTTTTTGAAATTTTATTTTTTGCTGTTGTGTCTCTGTCGGACTTTGTTATCAAGAAAACATTGGCCTCATCGAATGAGTTGGGGAGGACTCCCTTCTCCTTAATTTTTTGGACAGTATCAGCAAGAATGGCATCACCTTTTCGTACATCTGGTAGAGTTTGGCTGTAAATCCATTAGGTTGTGGGCTTCTTTTGGTTCATAGGATATTTATTACTGATTCAGTTTCAGAGCTCGTCATTGCTCTCTTCAGTGAATCAATTTCTTCATGGTTCAGTAATGGGAGGGTGTGTGTGTCCAGAAATTTATTCATTACTTCTAGTTTTCTAGTTTGTGTGCCTAGAGATGTTCATACTAGTTTCTGATAGCTATTTTTATTTTTTTTGGGGGGGGTCACTGACAACATTCTCTTTATCATTCCTAATTGTGGTCATTTGGATCTTCTCCTTTTTCTTTATTAGTCTAGCCAGCAGCCTATCTGTTTGTTAATGTTTTCAAAATCCAACTCCTGGATTCATTGATCTTTTGAATTTTTTGTGTGTTTGTCTCAGTTTCCTTCGATTCACCTCTAATTTTGGTTATTTCTTGTCTTCTGCTAGGTTTTGGGTTGATTGGTTCTTGCTTCTCTAATTCATTTAACTGTGATGTTAGGCTGTTAATTTGAGATATTTCTAGCTTTTTGACAGGCGTTTAATGCTATGATTTGCCCTTTTAACACTGCCTTAGCTGTGTTTCAGGGATTCTGATATGTTTTATCTTTATCCTCATTGGTTTCAAAGAATTTCTCAATTTCTACTTTAATTTCATTATTTACCAAAAATTCATTCAGGAGCATGTTGTTTAATTTCCATTTAATTGTATGCTTTTGAACAATTTTCTTAGTCTCAACTTCTATTTTATTGTGCTGTGATTTGAGGGTATATTTGGTATGATTTTTATTCCTTTGCATTTGCTTAGGATTGTTTTATGTCCAAGTACATGGTCAATTTTAGAGTATGTGCCATATTACGATGACAAGAATGTATATTCTATTGTTTTAGGGTGGAGAGTTCTGTAAAGGTCTATCAGATCAATTTGCTCCAATGTTGAATTCAGGTCCAAAATATCTGTGTTAATTTTCAGCCTTGATGAACTGTCTGATACTGTCAGTGGAGTGTTGAATCTACCACTATTATTGTGTAGGAGTCTATATTTCTTTATAAGTCTCTAAGAACTTGCTTGATGAATCTGGGTGCACCTGTGTTAGGTGCATATATGTTTCAGATAGTTAAGTCTTCTTGACAAACTGAACCTTTTACCATTATATAATGCCTATCTTTTTTTTTTCTGATATTTGTTGGCTTAAAGTCTGTTTTGTCTGAAATTAAGCTTGCAATCCCTGCTTTTTTCTGTTTTCCATTTGCTTGGTAGACTTTTTTCCCCATTCCTTTGTTTTGATCTTATGGGTGGCAATACATGTGAGCTGGGTCTCTTGTAGACAGCATATCATTGGTCATGCTTTTCTATCCAGCTTGCCACCGTGCTTTTTAAGTGGGACATTTATCCTGTTTACATTTGAGATTAGTATTGATATGTGTGTATTTGATCTTGTCATTGTGTTGTGAGCTTGTTATTGTGCTGGCTTGTTTGCATGGTTGCTTTACAGTGTCACTGGTCTGTGGTTTTTTTGTTTTTTGGTGTTTGTTTTTTGAGATGGAGTCTCACTCTGTTGCCCAGGATGGAGTGCAGTGGCACGATCTTGTCTCACTGCAACCTCCTCTGCCCGGGTTCAAGAAATTCGCCTGCCTCAGCCTCCCAAGTAGCTGGGACTACGGGTGACACCTGGCTAATATTTTCTGTATATATATTTTTTGAGACAGAGTCTTGCTCTGTTGCCAGGCACCAGGCTGGAGTGCAGTGGTGCGATCTCAGCTCACTGCAACCTCCGCCTCCCAGCTTCAAGCAATTCTCCTGCCTCAGCCTCCCAAGTAGCTGGGACTACAGGCACGTGCCACCACACCCAGCTAATTTTTGTATTTTTTAGTAGAGACAGAGTTTCACCATGTTGGCCAGGATGGTATTGATCTCTTGACCTCATGATCCACCTGCCTTGGCCTCCCTAAGTGCTGGGATTAAAGGCATGAGCCACCATGCCCAGCCAATTTTTTTGTATTTTTTAACAGAGACAGGGTATCACTCTGTTGGCCAGGATGGTCTAGATCTCCTAACCTTGTGATCCGCCCGCCTTGGGCTCCCAAGGTGCTGGGATTACAGGCTTGAGCCACCAAGCTTTAAGTGCTCTTGTATTAGCTGGTAGGGGGCTTTCCTTTCTATAGTTAGTGCTCCTTTCAAGATCTCCTTTAAGGCAGGTCTGGTGGTAATGAACACCTTCAATATTTGCTTATTAGAGAAGAATGTTATTTCTCCCTCACCTAAGAAACTTAGTTTGGCTGGTCATAAAATTTTTAGTTTGAGACTGTTTTTTAAAGAACATTAAATATAGGCCCTCAATCTCTTCTTGCTTGTAGGGTTTCAGCTGAGAGGTCCACTGATAGCCAGATGGAGTTCCCTTTGTAAGTGACGTGCCTTTTCTAACTGCTTTTAACATTCTTTCTTTCATCATTTTGACCTTGGAAAATTTGATGATTATGTGTCTTGGGGATAATTTTCTTATGTAGAATCTTTCAGGAGTTCTCTGTATTTTCTGAATTTGACTGCTGGCTTCCCTAGCAATTTTGGGGAAGATTTCATGAATGATATCCTGAAATATATTTTCCAAGTTGCTTGTTTTCTGCTCCTCCCTTTCAGGAATGCCAATGATTTGTAGATCTGCCTCTTTACATAATTCCATACTTCTTGGGGGTTTTGTTTATTCCTTTTTATTCTTTTTTAAGAATTTTCATCTGTCTTATTTCAGCAAGCCAGTCTTCAAGTTCAGTTTCTTTCCTCATTGGTTTATTCTGCTATTAATACTTGTGATTGTATTGTGAAATTCTTCTATTGTGTTATTCAGCTCTTTCAGATCCAACAGTTTCTTTTTTATACTGGTTTTTTCATCCTTCAGCTCCTATATTATTCTGCCATTCTTAGTAGTTTCCTTGGTTGGGTTTTGCTGTTTTCCTGAATCTCAATGATCTTTATCCCTATCCACATTTTGAATTCTATTTATGTCATTTCGCACAGCTCAGCCCAATTAAGAACTCTTCTTGGAGTTCTTAACTGGTGTAGTCCTTTGGAAGACATATGACACTCTGGCCATTTGAGTGTTCAGAGTTCTTGTGTTTGTTCCTTTTCATCTCTGCATGTGGGTATACCTTTAACTGTGGTATAGATTGAGTATAGTCAATAGACTTCTTTTCTGGATGTTTTAAAAGGGCTGAGGCTTTGTGCAGGGTCTATTTGAAGCTAATTTCTTGTATTTGGTTTAAGATGGGAATACGTTAGCAAGCCATTTTCAGTGTTGAAGCTTTGGGGTATGATCCAGTAGGTGACACTTAGGCATACTGGTCAGTTGGTAGACTCTTCCTCAGTTGCGTGGCTTTCCTGTGTTTCCTCACAGTTGCAACTGTGTTCCCTGTCAATGCTCTGAATGTGTGAATTCCTCTTCCCCTTGATTGTTGGCTGTATATCACAGCTTAAAAGTCCTGGGCTACCCACTGCAGCTCTGGGGTGATCTCGGTGTTTGTGTTCCTTCCTGAACACTGAAGTAGCAGAGGAAGGGACTTTAGTAGTGGTTGTGGTCAAGGGTCTTTTGTTTTTTTCCTGGGGGCTCCACCCACAGGAAAGATGTAGGCCAACAATCACTCAGTGTAATCAACCAAGGTTGGAGGGTCTGTGCTGTCATCAAAGCTGGGGATTCCCTGTCTGATGATGAGTTGGGGGATGGTGACACTCATGGGAGATGGGCTGGCCTGCTCTCTTTGGGTCAGACTGCAGCTTGTTGGAGGTGTGGATAAAGCACTTAGGATCTTTGCTCCTTTTGCAGTCCAATGGTAGGAAGAGCGATGCCACTGCAGAGAGGTGTGCTGACAGGGAGTGTGCCTGGAGGCCCAGGCCTGGAGTACTTGCCTGGTGAGGTGATATGGAAATGGGAACCCATGTGACAGTCTGGACACATTTCTGTAGGGCTGCTGCGGTATGCTGAAGGTCCCCTCCAGTCCCTAGTCACCTCCGACTTTTACCTGGCGACATCTCCAGTGAAGGCTGTGAAACAGCAAAGATGGAAGCCTGCCCCTCCTTCTGTGAGCTCTATTACAGGCAGCTATGGAACTGTTTCTTGCCCAAATGCACCTGTAGTTGGTGAGTAGAGACCCCAGTTGGGAGGTCCCACCCCATGAGGAGGAATGGGTTTGGGGACTCACTTGTAAAAGCCATTTGGCCATGTTTTTATAGAGCAGCTGGCTGTGCTGAGGCACCACTTCCACTCCCAATCAGCTTGGAATCTCCAAAGCCTAAAGGCTGGAACAGGTAGGTCACCCTAACTGCAAAGATGGTGGTCTCCCCTTTGTCTGTCTGGAAGTTCTGTCCCAGGGTGGTTTCAAATCTCTGTTCACCAGAAAACACTGGGGGTGGCTGAAGACCCTGGTTGGGAGGTCCTCCCCAGTGAGGAGCAAAGGGTTGGGGACCTGCTCAAAAAAGCGTCTGTCCACGTTTTTCTAGGGAGGTATAAAGCTACTACTGATGGCTGTCTGGAATCCCAGGCCAGTGGTTCTTATCCTGTGAGGTGCCATGGAAGTGCAGCTTGCAGACTGTCACTGCTCATCCCTCTGGTCCCCTTTACTAGGGGTATGTTCAGGGGTCTAACTTCCCACTTTGCTGGAGTTGCAGCTACTTTTGCAAGCAGGCCTGGAAAGTCTGAGTTTCTAAGGCTCCTGGGTCTCCACATGTGCTTGAGTGGCTGCTCTGTTGAGACTCTACATTGTTCTGTGAGTCAGATTGAAGTTCCTGGTGGAGCAGCTTCACAGGGAGATCTCCTGGCACAAGGTTGCAAAGATCTGTCAGAGAACCATGAGTTCCTGGGTTTGCACATCTAGTCACCACTTCCCTGGGTGGCAGAAGTTCTCTTGGCTCTATGTTGCTCCTGAGTGGGCCATCATCCTGTCTTGCTTTTTCCCATTCTTCATGGGTCTAGTTGTTTCCTTGATTAGTTCCAATGTGTGTACCCGGATGTTTCAGTAAAAGTGCCATATTTACTTACCCCTCTGTTTCTCTCCATGAAAGTTACACACACTAGTTGCTTCTGGCTGACTATCTTGACCACTCCTCCCTTATATTATTCTTATAAAAATACTGAGACCTACATTAATTATTCATAATAACAGTTCATAAATTTTCTTAACCTCTTGATATTATCAGAAAATTATTCTCTGGTACTAAACTCTAATTTAGGCATAATTCTTGTGTGTTTCTTAAATTTTTTTATCAGTGAGATGGAGGAAAATCATTTTTTCTGTGTTTGCATAGGATGATGTGGGGTATTCCAGATGAAGAGATGTATCCTCTTCTAAGCTGGATTGTATTTTTCAATCTTGTTCTGTTCTAAAGCCATGCACCATGCACCCTAAGGGTCAAAACGATAGAAACATTCATACAGTCTTTATTCCCCCCGTTATATACAATGGTAGAACATACCTAGATTTTACCTGTTCTGATAGTTTCCTTCTGTCAAAAGAGGAACTCCTTATTCTAACTGTTTGAACCCTTCTTACCCCAAGTCTTGCATTTATCATGTTTGGGGCATACTTCAGAGAGGGTTTACTATAACTTACAAAAAAAAGTATAGTAATAAATACCAGTTGACTATTTCAGCAAAGGGACTGAGTACTCTGATGCTTATAATGAACTTCACTGTAGCAGGAATTATTGCTCCTGATGAAATCTAGACACATGTTCCTTTACTTAGATTGAGATACAAAGGCTAAATTTCTCCCCAAGATGTATTTGTCAGCATGCATATCCTAAGCAAAGAAACCTCAATAAATGGATTTGATAACTTTAGGCAATCTTCCCACAGTATCAAGTGACATCGGCACACCTTGGAAAGAATATTGTTCAAAAATGTTAACCAAATTTTTGTTCAGCAGAAGGAAATTGTAGTCACAACATGTATGTGTGTGTGTGTGTGTGTGTGTGTGTGTGTATGTGTGCGTGTGTGTGTGATGGGGAGTCATGGGGGGGCAGGGCACTAAGAAGCCATTCTCAAGCCCTGTTTAGAGAATTTTCCCAAAGGTCTCCTGCAACATAAAGTTGAAGTAGTGTAAACAATGAGTTATTTGGTTCCAATGCATTCACTTTTAGGAAGCTCAATATATCCATACCTATTAATATTTGTATACTTAACATTGTAAAAGTTACAAAGATTTTAAAGATGATCTATTTTAGATCTTCTATTTATAAGGACAATTCTGAATCCATGAATAAGAATATAATCTTTCAATCAGAGTTTATTGAAAGCTGTGAATGAAAATCAGATCTACAAACTTCCTGTCTCATACAAGTTATATAATATAAAATAGCATTATTGATATTTTCCTGGCATGAAATTAAAAAGATATGACTAAGCTAACCAAGAAGGAAATATAAGCAGAGTCTGATTAAAGAAAAGGTTATAAGGAGTTGATGATATTTCCACCTCAGAGAATGAAGAGATGGAAGAATTAGGCACAGTCACTGGAAAGTTAAACCTAAGAATTGAAGAGGACATTAGTATCTGCATTAAAATGCTCTCTACGGAGAATGAGATGTGTGAATTAATTAAGGGAGAGAGGGGAAAGTCCAAAGGAGACATGGCGAACAGAATTTTATTTGCCAAAATTATGATAGCAGAAGGATCCACTAATTTAATTTAATAGCTAAATTACCTGACTACCCAATATTGTTATTAGTAGTTCATTTACTGACTGATACTTTAGGAAATAAATACAGATCCTAATTAAAATGACATAAGTATATCAAGAGTAAAATGATGGTTCCTTTTAAATAGGAGCTAATAAATTTATTAAAAACCTAATATTTAGCATTTAGCAAATAGAACTATTTAATTTGATAGGTTGTAATAACCAAGTAAATTTGGTCTGACAAAACAAATATATTTTTATGGCAATCATTATAAAATTATAGTAATTTACTTTACTGATACCAGAGCAATATATTAGGCCTATATTCATAGAAATCATAAACCATTTGGTACTTTAAAAGTTAATTTTAAAATTGTGAAAATATATTTTTATAAAGATTGCTTATCCTAAACTCAAATAAAGCACTATAACTTAAAAACCATGGATAGGCAACAAAATAATCACTGACATATTTTTAAAATACATTAAGTTTAGAAAATTATTACCCTCCAAATTGTTATTACAACAAAAACAGTGATTTTAAAAAGCAAAAAGATATGTATTTATGGTTTCAATGATGTAAGATTTTTTAAGTAAAGTTTAATGAAAGTTGCACTTTTAAGTAAAGTTTAATGGAAGTTGCAATATATATAATACCGTCTTGTTGGCTTTGCTTAAAATATACTTTAAGATACAGGGTTCAAAGAATAAACAAAGAGTCTATGCTCCTTAATAAAAAGAACACTTTATTCTATTGAAATAGTGAACTATTCATGTTTCTGAAGAAAAGAAATCATCTAAACAAAGTGTCTTAGAGTTCTGGCAAGAATCCTTCATCTTAGGTAACTAACATAATATTATACTTTAATGTAAGTATGTTTTTAAATTTCAAAGTAGAATGATGTAATCTAGTTAAGTAACATTTATCATAATAAATTACATGGTTGTTTATTACATGTTTCATTACCTTGAAGTAAAATATCTAGTCAAACTATCAAAAGCATAATATGAAGATGCTTAAGCAGAATAACTATAGTGAAAAGATGTATATGTCCATAAGGCAAAGTAACAGCTTATTGACGTCATTGGTAAGAAGTACCAGTTGATTATTCCAGCAAAAGAACTGAGTACACACCCTGAGTTACTGCCTTAGCCATTCAAGCTGCTATAACAAAATACCTTAGATTAGGTAATTTATAAACAATAAAATGTATCACTCACTGTTGTGGAGGCTAGAGAGTCCAAGATCAAGGTGCCAGCAGATTTGGTGCATGAAAAGGGCCCTTTCTCATAGATTGAGTCTTCTTGCTATGCTCTCATGTAGCAGAAGGGGTGAATAAGTTCCCTCAGACATCTTTTATAAGGGCACTAATCCAATTCATGAGGATAGAGACCCAATCACCTTCCAAAGGGCTTACTTCCCAGTACCACTGCAATTAGGATTGAATTTCAACATGTGGATTTTGAGGGGACAAAAATAATCAGACCATGGCAGCTACATCTAGATTAAAATGTGTTTTGATACTGGCAGTGGGTAGGCATAATTTGTTTTTTACCTGGAGGAATCCTTTTCTTGGGGAAGAGAGGTATCAGAGGAGTTGGCAGAATAGCTCTGATATGGTTTGGCTGTGTCCCCACCCAAATTTCATCTTGAATTTCCACATTTTGTGGGAGGGACACAGTGGCAGGTAATTACATCATGGGGTCAGGTCTTTCATATGCTGTTCTCATGATAGTGAAATAAGCTCATGAGATTTGATGGCTTCATAAAAGAGAGTTTCCCTGCAGAACCTCTCTTCTCTTGTCTGCTGCCATGTGAGATGTGCCTTTCACTTTCCATAATGATTATGAAGCTTCCCCAGCCACATGGAACTGTAAGACTATTAAACCTCTTTCTTTTGTAAATTGCCCAGTCTTGGGTATGTCTTTATCAGCAGTGTAAAAACAGACTAATACAGTAAGTTGGTACTAGGAGTGGGGTACTGCTGAAAAAATATCCAAAAATGGGAAAGTAACTTTGGAATAGGGTAACAGGAAGAGGTTGGAACAGATTGGAGAGCTCAGCAGAAGACAGAAAAATATGGGAAAGTTTGGAATTTCCTAGAGACTTTTTGAATGGCTTTCACAAAACTGCTGATAATGATATGGACAATGAAATTCAGGCTGAGTTGGTTTCAGATGGAAATGAGAAACTTGTTGAGACTTGGAGAAAAGGTGACTCTTGTTATGTTTTAAGAAAGAGACTGAGCAGCATTTTGCCCTTGCCCTGAAGATTTGTAAAACTTTAAACTTGAGAGAGATGATTTAGGGTATCTGGTGAAAGAATTTACTTATTTATTTATATTTATTTATTTATTTATTTATTTATTTATTTAGAGACAGAATCTTACTCCGTCACCAGCCTGGAGTGCAGTGGTATGATCTTGGCTCAATGCAACCTCCGACTCCCTGGTTCAAGTGATTCTCCTGCCTCAGCCTCCCAAGTAGCTGAGATTACAGAGATGTGCCACCACACCCAACTAATTTTTGTATTTTTAGTAGAGACAGGTTTCACCATGTTGGTCAGGATGGTATCAATCTCCTGACCTTGTGATCCACCCACCTTGGCCTCCCGAAGTACTGGGATTACAGGCATAAGCCACCATGCCCAGCCAGTGGAAGAAATGTCTAAGCAGCAAAGCATTCAAGAGATGACTAGGGTGCTGTTAAAAGCATTCAGTTGTAAAAGGGAAACAGCATAAAAGTTCAGAAAATTTGCAGCCTGACAATATATAGAAAAGAAAATCCCGTTTTCTGAGAAGAAATTCAAGCTGGCTGCAGAAATTTACATAAGTAATGAAGAGATAAATGTTAATCCCCAAGACAATCGGGACAATGTCTTCAGGGCATGTCAGAGGTCTTCACAGCAGCCCCTCCCATCACAGGTCCAGCGGCCTAGGAGGAAAAAATGGTTTCATGGTCTGGGTCCAGGGTCCCCGTGCTGTGTACAGCACAGGGACTTAGTGCCCTGTGTCCCAACCATTTCAGTGAAGTCTGAAAGGGGCCAATGTAGACCTCAGGCATGGCTTCATAGTGTGCAAACCCCAAGGCTTGGCAGCGTCCACATGATGCTGAGTCCGAATGTGCATAGATGTCAAGAATTGGTGTTTGAGAACCTCCATCTAGATTTCAGAGAATGTATGGAAATGCCTGCATTTTCAGAATGTATGGAAATGCCTGCAGAGACAAAAGTTTGCTGCAGAGGCAAGGCCCTCATAGAGAACCCATGCTAGGGAAGTGCAGAAGGGAAATGTGGGTTGAAGCCCCCACAGAGAATCCCCTCTGGGGCACTGCCTAGTGGAGCTGTGAGAAGAGGGCCACCATCTTCCAGACCCCAAAATGGGTAGATCCACCAACAGCTTACACAGTGCACCTGGAAAAGATGTGGCCACTCAATGCTAGCCTGTGAAAGAAGCTAGGAGGGAGACTGTATCTTGCAAAGCCACAGGGGCAGAGCAGCCCAAGATTATGAGAACCCACCTCTTCCACCAGCATGACCTAGATGTAAGACATGAAGTCAAAGGAGGTCATTTTGGAGCTTTAAGATTTGACTGCCCTGCTGGATTTCAGACTTGTGTGGCACCTGTGGCCCCTATGTTTTGGCCAATTTCTTCTATTTGGGATGGCTGTATTTACCCAATATGCATACCCCCATTGTATCTGGGAAGTAACTAACTTGCTTTTGATTTTGTAGGCTCATAGTCAGAAGAGACTTGGCTTGTCTCAGATGAGACTTTGGACTGTTGACTTTTGAGTTAATGCTGAAATGAGTTAAGGTTTTTGGAGACTGTTGGGAAGGCATGATTGATTTTGAAATGTGAGGACATGAGGTTTTGGAGGGTCAAGGTATGATATGGTTTACCTGTGTCCCCAACCAAATCTCATCTTGAATTCCCATGTATGTGAGAGGGACCCAGTGGGAGATAATTGAATCATGGGGGCAAGTCTTCGTGCGCTGTTCTTATGATAGTGAATAAGTCAAATAAGTCTCATGACCTCTGATGGTTTTATAAAGGGGAATTTCCCTGCACAAGCTCTCTTCTTTTGTCTGCCTCCGTGTGAGACATGCCTTTCACCTTCTGCCATGATTGTGTGGCCTTCCCAGCCACATGAAACTGTAAGTCCATTAAATCTCTTTCTTCTGTAAATTGTCCAGTCTCAGGTATATTTTTGTCAGCAATTTGAAAACGGACTAATACAAGCTCAGAGGAGAAAAATAAAAGTATATGATAGCTTAGAATCTATTGGATCCCCAAAACTTTAAAAAATGTCTAAGCCTTCTATAAATAGCTTTAGAGTTAATATTTTATTCACTTTCAAATAACTAGATCATAAGAGGAAGGTCTAAAATTACTGAATTATAATGAATGAGTTAAGAACCCACACACAAAAAGGAAAAATAAGAAGAAAAAAACTTTCAGACTTTTAGAGACATCACTTCATTTGCTTTTTAAATCAATAGTTATAAATATTATTTTTCTCTTTTTAATGATGAGGTTGTGCCAGTTCTCTATTGTCAACTTTCTCCAAAGAGTAGGAAATTAAATTACTTACTTATTAAACCAAAATTTAACTTGTGGATATGCTTTCTTGCTGTCACCCTTCCTCTATCATCACAGTTTCTTTAGTGATGGTGTCGCTCACCACTCCCCTCCCCTGACCACTTGTTCATCAGCATGATTAGAGCTGTTTTATTACTTATTCTTTTACAACAGTGAGTTCATCATGAAAGTTTCAGAATATCATTTAACTTACAGATTTCTGATACTCTAATTTGCCTTAGCCTTTTCATAAGAACTATTATCTAGATTAATGATTAGCACAATGAGATTTTCAATAAAATTTGTGGAAGTAGAAAAAATTGTACAGTCTCAGGCAGGGCCTGATGTAGTCAGCCTCAGCAGTGCCTTAAGAGAAAACTCACATTTTCTGGTCACTGATTTAAAATCTTTTTCCACAACATTTCTTGGTAGGCTGCAGCATGTTCCCTGTATTCCATTTTCTTAGTTGCTGTTGACATCAAGGAATCATCAAGTTTTTCTCTTTCTGACTCCTAACTAATCTCTTGATCCCTGAGGTCTCTCCACATGCCCGGTTCTGGAATAAGATGCTGTCTTTAGACTTCCAGCGATATAATCCTTTTCTTTGAGATCCTAGAGGGAAAACAATTTACAGAGGCCCCTTTTGTTTTAAAGACTATACTAAAAACCTTCAGGAATTTGGATAAATTATAAAAATTAAGAGCATCAAAATGTAACAGTGATTATAAAGTGTTTATAGTAATAGCAATGCCTGATATATATTCTCTACTTTTTTCTACTATGGTAAATAAAAGAAAGTCACAGTTGAACTTTTGCCCTGCAGTTTTACTTTTAAAGCTGTGATTCACCCACTCCATCTCGCCATTCATTATACACCCTATGCCTAAGCTCCCACCTGCCAAACACTTCCCACTATTAACCCCTCCTTGCCATCAGCCACTTTCTTACATTTGTTTTTTAAAAAAACTTTTGTTTTTGATACATGGGGTACATATGCATGTTTGTTACATGGGTGTATTGCATGATGATGAGGTTTAGGGTATGGATCCCATCACCTAGGTACTGGGCATTGTATCCAATAGGCAGTTATTCTGCCCTCAATTTCTTCCTTCTCACCCTCCTCTAACAGTCCCTAGTGTCTATTTTTCTCATTTTTATGTCCATATGTGCTCAATGTTTAGCTCCCACTTATAATTAAGAACATCAGGCATTTGGTATTCTGTTCCTGTGTTAATTTGCTTAAGATTATGTCCTTCATCTACATTCATATTGCTGCAAAGGACATGGTTTTGTTCTTCTTTATGGCTGTATAGTATTCCATGGTATATGTACATGTTCCACATTTTCTTTATCCATTCCATCATTGATAGGCACCTGGACTGATTCTATGTCTTTGTTATTGTGAATATTGCTATGGAATCATTACATGTATGTTTTTGGAAGAATAATTTTATAGTCCTTTGGGTATATATCCACTAATGGGATTACTGTGTCAAATGGTAGCTCTGTTTCAAGTTCTTTGAGAAATATCCAAACTGCTTTCCACAGTGGCTGAACTAATTTACATTCCCACCAATAGTGTGTAAATGTTCCCTTTTCTCTGCAACCTCACCAACATCTGTGGTTCTTTGACTTTTAATAATGGTCATCCTGACTGGTGTGCGATGGTATCTCATTGTGGTTTTGATTTGCATTTCTCTGATGATAAGAGATGCCAAGCATTTTTCATATACTTGTTGACCGCTTGTATGTCTTCTTTACAGAACTGTCTCTTCATGTCCTTTGCCCATTTTTTCATGGGTTATTTGCTTTTTGCCTTTTGATTTGTTTAGGTTCCTTATAGATTCTGGATATTAGACCTTATATGGATGCATAGTTTGTGAATACGTTCTCCCATTTTGTAGGTTGTCTGTTCCTTCTTGTTTATACTTTTTTTTTCTGTGCAGATGCCCTTTAGTTTAACTAGCTTCCACTGTCAATTTTAGTTTTTGTTCAGCAACCACTTTCTATCACTAACCATCAGTCTTTTGTCATTTGATGGCTGCTTGTCTCCAGATAGATCCATCTTAACAAACTGTGTTAGTTCACTCTTGTACTGCTATAAAGAAATACTTGAGATCTGATAACTGATGTTGAAAAGAGGTTTGATTGGCTCATGATTCTGCTGGCTATACAGGAAGCATGATGCTGGCATCTGCTCGGCTTCTGGGGAAACCTCAAGAAGCTTACAATCATGATGAAAGGCAAAGGGGAGCAGATACGTCACATGGTGAAAGCAGGTGCAAGAGAGTGAGGCAGGAGGTGCTACATGCTTCAAACCACCAGATCTCATGAGAACTCACTCACAATCATAAGGACAGTACCAGGAGGGATGATGATAAACCATTCATGAGAAATCTATTCTCATGAACCAATCACCTCCCAACAGGCCCCACCTCCAACACTGGGGATTACATTTCAGTATGACAGTTGTGTGGGAATGCATATCCAAACTATATCACAAAGTAAAGATAAAAGTCTGCACTTACAAATTAAGACATCTCTTTGCTACAAGAGGTAAATTGTTTCCCTGAAGAAATGCAGATTCTGAGACAACCATTTCCTGAAATCTATCATGCCAGAAAGAATTGTATTTTTGATACATTTTCTTACAGCTCCTAGTAGTTTAGGAACAGGAAAATGTTGCCCAGGTAGGAAGCAAAACTTGGAGGTAGGTGCAGTGTATAAGGCAACGTGCTTTTTTTTTTTCATCCTGTGTTTCTTGGTCCACCTGAGATAAAAATGTTATTTTGCTTCTTGAAAGTGAATCTATGATGATACCTTCAGATAAATTGTACAGCACTAATTGCTTTAGAGACAGTGATAAAAATTAAAGTACTTAACAGTACTACAATAAATGAAAATGTAAGAAGAAGTATATTGTAAGAGGATTATGTTTTGTTTTTCATTTATATGTTTATAAATTTGTCACCAACTTGTATCGTCTCCTTTTTAAAATGTCTTTTCCCCAAAAAAGCCTATAGACTTTCTGGCCTTTCTGATTATACCCCTCCCAATTTCTCTTCATAGATTTTTCCTGACACTTAGCCAACATCCTCTTTATTTCTCCTTAAAATAAATACAATTTTTAATTACAGTTTAAAAATTATAATTAATAATGCTTCCATTGACTTTGCTAAACTTCTTTTTGTTTTAAAAGTAAGCAAGCAATAACAATTTTTAAAAAGTATTCCATACTGTTTTTCTTTTTAAGGTTATTTTTAATTGACAAATAACAACTGTTTATATTTATGAGGTGTAATGTGATGTTTTGATCTATACATAATTATAGAAATATCTAGTAAAGCTAATTAATATTCATATCTCACCAACTTATTTATTTTGGGTGAGAATGCTAAAAATCTATTATTTCAGTAATTTTGAAATTTACAGTACATTACTATTAATTGTGGTCACCATGCAGTGCAATAGATTACCAAAAGTTATTTCTCCAGTCTGAAACTTTATGCCCTTTGATCAACATCTTCCTTTCCCCAACCCTCCTCCTCCCACGATGAAGTCCCAAGGATATCCTATTTCAAAATCATAAATTATGAGCAGATTGGTTAGAGAGAAATCATGCAGGTTTACTCTATTATTCTTGACTCCTGTTTCTGTGAGTTCTAAGTGAATCTTAAGCTGCATATTTATATGTTTGGTTTTGTTTTTACCTTTAACGTGGCACCCCACAAATTGAAATAATAAAATAAAATTTATAATACATGCAATATAAGATCCTATTTTTTAAAAGTAAATGTATCAAAATGCATTTACATCCCAAAATGTTAACAGTGCCTATCTTTTCGTGAAGAAACTAGGTTTGATTTTAATTTTATTTCCTTTATTTAATTATTTTATGATACATACCAAATTGTTAACAGTGATTATCTTTTTATGGAGAAAATTAAGGTTAATTTTAATTATATTTCCTTCTTTCTATTATCTAAAAATATTTACTAGCTTTCCTATTGTGGACTTATGTTACATACATAGTAGTTATATTAACAACAAAGTAACTTCGTAACTATTTTTAACAGGCAATTACCTAATAATTTTAAAATCAATCAAAAATTACTTTTGAATCGCAAGGTGCTTTTAAGAGCAAAACTGCAAGAATTTCTATTAATCTCTCTGAAAAACATAAAGAAATGTCCCAGTTCATATATAGGTTAGGTATCCCAAACTTCACTAATTAGCCCTTTGGAATTCAGGATATATCTCACCTGAAAAAGCAATGTTATAAATGATCGCTAGGTTTTTAGATAAATAATTAATTCCTGGAATACATACAAAGATCTTACTGTAAGTGAACCATTGTAAGCACTGAGGAATCATTAGGGACAAAACAGATAAAAACCCATCCTCTCCTGTAGTTCACATTTAATCTATATACACTATATAGTATAACAGATAAATGTTAAGGAGCCTAGCAAAATAATGTCTGTTAAATTAACTGAAACCCTAAACATTATTATGAGAACAAGTAGAAAATAATGTTAAGGTTAAACTAATAAGAAATATAATAATAAAATCATGTAATAAGTATTTCTTCAAATGATAGTGTATTGTAGGTTGGACTGAGTCCTCCCAAAAATATTTTTTAAATCCTAACCCCTTGTATCTATGAATGTAACCTTATTTGGAAATGGGGTCTTTGCAGATGTAATCAAGTTAAGCGGAGGTCATAGTGGAGTAGGATGGACTTTTAAGCTAATATGACTGGTGTCCTTATAAGAGGAAGAGAAGAGAGGTGAACACACTGATACACAGAGAGAATGTCACGTGATTATGAAGGAAGAAAATAGAGTCCGCATCCTACTGATGAAGGAACACTAAAGATTACAGGCAACACTGAGAGCTAACAGAAAGGCATGGAAAAGATTCTCCCCTAGAGCCTTCAGAGAGAGTATGGCCCTTTAGACAATGTGATTTTGTGTATCTAGCTGCTAGAGATGTGAAAGAATAAATCTCTGTTGATTTAAACCATCTAGTTTATCTTTGTTATGGAAGCCTTAGAAACTAATATGATATTACTTGAGAAAATATGGAAACTCTCATTTCCCAAAATTTTCCTCCTTCTTACCAGATGAGGAGGAAAATTTTAACAATTTCCGTACTTCTACTCCAGATGCCGTTTTAAACCATCTTGCCCAGCAACTTTAGTTTTCTTCAGCTGAGCAGGGTTTTCATCTGCCTGTGACCCATGGTCCTTTGCTTTCACTAGCTAAGTAAGGATTGAGGGAGGCAATTGCTTCCCCAAGCAAACTGGTTTTTTTTTCTTTTCTTTTTTTTTTTTTTTTTTAAGTTCACCTTTGTTCACCTTACTTCTACAGGATTAAAGAACAACAAAAAAAAGCTATCATCCAGGAAGTGGCCCACATTGGAAAGTGAGGGAGGACCATCTTAATCCTTCTTTTTAGATAATCTCTAAAAGAAAGTGGTGGTGGGGAGCTTAAATGATTTCTTTGGAATCATTTTGGCCCCATGAATGTACCAAGTCAGAAAAAAAGGAAAGAAATAAAAATTAAGTAAAAACATTTTCTCTATCCAGAGAATTTTTCTGTAATCAAGAGGAGTCATTATGTGAAGGAGGAAGAATAGAGCACTTACTTGATATTCATGAATAAGAGGATTGCATGTTTATCCTTTGTCATTAACTGTATATAAACTCATTCTTTTTTGAGAGGGGAAGAAAGTCTTATAAGAAGATGTTCATATGTCAGTAATTCAGGGATATATACCCTGGGGATTATATGAAGTAATTTGCAATAATAGGGTGAGTTAAAATGGAACCGGCAATTACTTCTTCCAGCACCTTTGCCCTAACTCACTGGTTTTAAAGTCTACCACCAGTTTTTCAGGATTTTTAGCCAAAGCTTTATTTTTTTTAAAAAAAAATTATTATACTTGGTTTTCTTAAAGTAATTAAATAACAGTACAAATATCAATAATAATACTATACATTGTAACAACTTTCAGAGAACTCCTTTTGCAACATGTGCATTAAATTCCTTTTGCAGGTAACTTTTTGTCTTTGTATCCTAGTTCAGGCATAATCACTGCTGAGAATTTTTATTTTACAGACCATCCCCAATAAGGTAGAGAAACACTCTTAGGGATTTAAGAATTACCCCTACTTCTCTCTCTTTTTTTTTTTTTTTGAAAGAAAGAAAAAGAGAGGAAAGAAAGTGAGAGTGAAAGAAAGAAAAAAAAGAATGTAAGAGAGAAAGAAAGAGGAAGAGAAAGAGGGAGAGAGAATGGGATTCTTGTTCTATTGCCCAGGCTATTATGTCTTAGCCCTTCCACCAGTATTGCAAAAAAAAACTATAGAGAATATGATCTCTGTTTTATTAGCATTTTCTTTCCTTCCTTCCTTCCTTCCTTCTCT
>CAUYLG010016483.1:0-91170 GCA_963573385.1 Cacajao melanocephalus
TTTCTGAATTCTGAGTTCTAACTTGATTGCACTGTGGTCTGAGAGACTGTTTGTTATGATTACTGTTCTTTTGCATTTGCTAAGGAGTGATTTACTTCCAATTATGTGGTCAATTTTAGAGTAGGTGTGATGTGGTGCTGAGAAGAACGTATATTCTGCGGATTTGGGGTGGAGAGTTCTATAAATGTCTATTAGGTTTTCTTGTTCCAGGTCTGAGTTCAAGTCCTGGATATCCTTGTTAATTTTCTGTCTGTTTGATCTGTCTAATGTTGACAATGGGATGTTAAAGTCTCCCACTATTATTGTGTCTTCTCTCTTAAGAATTCCAGTCTTATCTCTTAGATTCTTTATTTGACATATGATTAGTCACTATTTTGGCTTCTCTTTTTGGTGGGGGTGAGTACCGGCTGCCTCAGGTCAGACATCTAGAAGCTCTTCTCATTGACAGCCTCTTATTAGGCCTCATGATATAGCTATGACCAAGACAGGCATGGAACCCATTATTCCTGAACTTCCAATGTGGTCAGAAGGCACATAAACAGGCAATTATATTAGCACAATAAATGATGCATCTTGGAACATAGCTGGATAAGTCTCTACCTTAAATTTAGTTTATCAGGGAAAGTTTCTGGAAGGTAGAGAAACTCAAACTTAGATCTAATATATGAGTAAGAGCCTCTAAAGTGGTAACTTATAGAGACTTACTCATGTAGTAGAAACATCATGAGCAAAGATCTTTGAGAATAGACAGTTATAACCTGGAACATTTATTGTGATGTGCAGTGTAGAGTTTTTAGTGTGTTGCAAGTGTGAGATGAAGCAGTAGAGTTAAATAGGGCCAGATCATGGATAACCTTATCAGTGTTGGTGGAATTTCAATTTTATATTGAGGGCTGTGAGAAATATTACAAGTTTTTAAAGCCTAATAGACATGTGATTAGATTCACACTAGCAATTTGGCCTACATGAAGCAGATAATGAATTAGAAGTGGGCAGGGGGGGATCTGTAATCAGGAGTAGAATTTGGAGTCTATTGCAGTAGTCACAGTTAAAGTAATCATATTCAGAACTTGAAAACTGATAGAAGAATTTGGCAAATAGAATATAATTGAAAAGCACTATGAGTTGTGAATTTCTCTAACTCTCCATATATTAGCAAGATTCACTGGACCCAATTTTAGTTATTGAGTTTATTTCTTGAGTATTTCTAACTCTTTATAAAAGATTGATATTTTGTGATTATTCTTATTTCTTATAGTTTTTTTTAAGAACAAAGAGAAAATGTATTAATCCTTTAAAGTAGAATGAAATTCTATCTTACAACTTCATATGGGTTCATTGAACTCTTACAAATCTTAGATACATTATGAGATTTTAATGATCATATATTTTACTATAGTTTAAAACATTTTGCCATTTCATCATGTAGTTACTTATCAATTATGTATAACTATGCTAAGAATGACAAAAATAAAAAAGATAGAATCACCTACAAGAATAATATGATAGTAAAATAAATAACCCTATTATATAATAATCCTTCTATTTCCTTACTACATTGCCCAAAGTTTTCTTTAATTTCATGAGAAGGCATAAAGCTCTGTAGATACATTTATTTATAGTTCCCTTCTGTCTTTCCTACTATCTTTCCTTCCTTCCTTCCTCTCTCACTCCTCTTTTTGAGTTACTGTTTTAACCTTCACTCTTCTTGGCAAGTTTGCCAATATATCTGATAAAGACAGTAATTTACAAATGTCCAGAAACAATTAAAACAATATTATTTTAAGCACTAGAAAGAAAAATGTTTATTTTGCATCTTAATAAATATAACACCTAATTCTACAATAATTTTTATTTACATTCTAGTAAAAGCAATGCTTTTTAAAGTCGCACTTAAAATACGGTGAAACATATTTTGAAAAAGTATGAATAGGAAGGAAGAAAATAGGAAATAAAGGTAGAGAAGAGGAAAAAACTTCACTGTAAACTTTTGAGGGAGGAAAGGTCTCATATGTATCGAGCATATTTAGCTCTCAGTTTTATAACACCTGGGAAGGATGGAAATATAACACTTATTGTCACAGTGGCATATATACCAACAAAGTCACTGAATAAATAGGTTCATTTTTTTATCCTATGTATTAAGACAAAATAATTTTCTAAAATTCAAGGAAACAAAAACATCTGTTGGCTTTGAATCAGTAATTTAGGTAGGTTTCTTGTCCAGGATAAAGTGTATCTTAAATGTCAAAGTAGTTTAAGAACATTTATTTTATTTACAGAGTAATAATGAAGTTGAAGTTTATTCATTAATTTTTATTTAAATTTCACGTTATCTTCCAACTTAAACATTAAAGGATTTGTTACATGGGTAACAAATAGTCCATCTGGGATCCATTTTAGACGTACTGTAGGAGAAAATAAAGCATATATTCCTGTTATTCTATAGTGTTGTGTGTTTGTAAATGGAGAGAAAATTCAGATCTCTATGAGAACATTGATTATACCTGTAGATTCTTATATAAGGGAGAGAAAATTTTATTGATTTACTTGCATAATAAAAGTTGGGAGGCTGGGCGCGGTGGTTCACACCTGTAATCCCAGTACTTTGGGAGGCAGAGATGGGCAGATCATGAGGTCAGGAGATAGAGACCATCCTGGCCAACATAGTGAAACACTGTCTTTATTAAAAATAAATGAAAAAATTATCTTGTCATGGTGGAGTGTGCCTGTAATCCTAACTACTTGGGAGGCTGAGGCAGGAGACTCACTTGAACCAGTAAGTCGGACGTTGTAGTGAGCCGAGATGGTGGGCCTTTGCTCCAGCCTGGCAACGGAGTGAGACTCCGTCTTAAAAAAAAAAAAAAAAAAAAAAAAAAAGTGGGAATTATAAAAGTTATATTTTGCAAATCTCTAACATGATTCAATTTTATATGGCCTTTCATTTCATTATGATAAAATTGTAAGCTTAATGTATGTGTTTCTAGTCTCCACAGGATAGTTATATATATACACACACACATACATATAATCTTTACAATTATTCATTTGGGTTGCAAAGAGAACATAGTATTTTCTGAAATGACCATTGTGGGTGCATTGTATATAATTTAAAGCTTAGGTATATGGTAATAGCCTAAATTTTAAACACTTTACATGTAGTAGTAAGTCTAAATAAGTAGACCAAAATATTATTTGTATTATTGCATAATTATAACTTAAAACTACAAATGCGAAAATATGTGAAAGTAAATACATCAAATCTCTGGATTATTGAATTTGACATTATGTTTTCTAAATACATTTTCTACATCTTCTAATGATAAAAAATTACACATGACGTGTAAAGTTTCTAAAATGTAGCCTATTAACATATAGCTAAGTTTTAAAATTATATATTTTTAAATGGAACCAGATGTCAAGGATTGTGAACCATCTAACATTTTGCAATACAAATTAACCTGTTACAATTTTACTGATGCTAGTGGAAGACTGTATAATCAGAGGTAAAGAATGGTTCGTTTTCAAAGCAATAAGAGTATCAAGATTATCAACACTTTTATGCCAATTCCCTGAGCCCCAATCCCTACAAGGTGATATAAAGAGAATCAGTGACACCTGTAAACACATTGTGGATTGCATCACAAAAGAGTATTCCTGAGCTTTGAGTACCCACATATTTTATGAGAATCTGTATACATGCCTGAGAGCTATATATACCTAAGAGCTATAGTTAATTTCAAGCATTGTTCTGTTCCTTACCAGTTTTTGAAAGAACTCTTCTTTTGAGTTGAGATTGTAAACTGTTAATATATTTTGGTTCTTTTGTCTAACTGCTGATATGCATATTAACATAAATAAACGTTTTTCAAATATGTCTTTACACCAACTTAAGTTGCTCATAGCATAGACTATTTTTAACATTTTTAATAACATTTGAGACCTTCTATAATATAATATTAAACCACAGCTTTTATGTTTTTCTTTTCTTAGTTTCAACAATTGTGAGATTTCAATTGGCGAAGGCTATACCAAACAATTAGATTCAGAGGCATAAGGGTCAAACTTATTGGTTCTAGTTTTCATTTTAATTGAATATCAATTAAATATGTTATGATACCTTTGACTGGATTTAAAAACTAAAAATTCAAATGAACTTTTAAATTAGCCTTAACTTTGATCTGGACCAGGTTTTTTTGATATTGCATAATATTTTCTAAAAGTTTAAAAAAGTTATTTTGGAAGTTGTGTACTAGTCAAGCTGTGCCAGGTACATGTTAATTAGCACTTTCATTCTATTGCTGTAAAAATTCAGTCTCAAGCACAGAAAATACATTTTTTTTCTGTAGTAAAACAAATCACATGGCATCTTGTGCTGCCTACTAGAAAGTAATTTGGTTCATATTATTTGGAGGAATTATATTATTTTTAGTTTATTACTTTGAATTATTTTTTAATGAAAAAGTTATCTGACTTGTACATACATTGTTTAGATAAAATTCCTATCTAACAAATTATAACAGGTAATTTTATTAACAGCATTTAGTTATGAAAATTTTAGTATTAAGAGTTTTGAACAATGTTTATGGTCCATAGGTGCAAACGTGTTTTCATCATTTTAATAAAAATTCAAAGTTATGAAATAAGTATTTTTTCATCTTTGTCTACAGGGAGATTTATTTTACTTACCTGACTTAGAGGTATTCAAAATGCTGCATAGAGCAATATTAAAAGGTCCTTTTAAGTGCAAATGGAATTGAATCCCATTTTCCTTTATCTTTGTGGAAAAAAAATAACATTCAATCTTTCTGTTATCTTGCTTGTTACTGAACTGCTTCTTCTTTAGTGAATGAATAGCGCTTTCATGAGTTTGTGGGAGGAATAAGAAAGTTTACATATTAATTTTACAGCAATGTGTTGTGTTTGCTTGCATGAAAAAGATGTGTAGATATCAAGTGACATAACTGTAATTCAAACTTGATTGTCTCAAAAGTATAGAAGAGATGGACATTTGGAAAGGTAACTCATGATGGATGAATAAATATCTTACTTATATCTAGAAACATATGTAGATGAGTACCTTTCTAATAATACCTATGAACTTACTTTCGAATATCAACTTGCATACTTGGGATCTTGGCCGACTCATCAAAGATAATAAAATACTTGGGCTATGTCTACACTTAGGAAATTCTTCAGACATATTGCTACTCTCTACCCAACATGTTGTCAGATTGGAGAATTTATTTATATTTCCTTCATTCATTTTAATAAAGATTTAAAAGAATCTTATTTCAAGTTAATAAATAAACTGAGAAAAAAATATACAACATTAACTTGGCCAGAAAAAAATAGTTAAAAAAGGCATTTCAGCTCTCCCATCAGTTCAGAAGTTTTCCTGATATAAAATAATTTTATAATTTCAACATGTGAAGGATGAATGGGAACATTTTGGCAGCGTGTTAAGCCTGGTATGAAAAAGACTGTTCTTGGGTGCAGCATTCACCTCTTTTGTAAGAGAAAGCTGAGTAATGTGACCAGCTATAAGAAAATGTTTCCCAGCCTTCGTTGCTGCTAGGTTTGTTCATATGTCCAACTTCTCTGCTCACTCATATAAAAGTATAAGCTAGGTAGGCAATCAGGGAAGATTCCATAAGTGGAAGGAGCTCAAATCTTTTTTTTCTCTCTCTCTCTCCTACTTTCTCCTATTGCTTGACTGAAGCATGAATATAATCACTGGAGATTTAATAGTCATTTTTGACACTGAAGTGACTTTGAAGATAAAAGCTAGGCTCTTAAAGATAGAACTGTGGAAAAAGAGGAGTCCAAGTCCCTGATGACTGTGTATAGCTGCATATAATCTCCAAACTGCTTTTTATGTAAGAGTTATCTCCTATCTTGTTTAAGCCACTGGCCCTTAAACTTGACTGCAAAATGAACATACCTGAAGAGTTTTAAATATTTGAGATGCCAGGATTCTATCCCTAGAGATTATGATTTAACTTCTATAGGATGCATTGTGAATCTTCAGAGCTCCCCAAATAGTTCTAACATGAAGCAGTTTGATAACAACTGGTTTAAAAGATATTCCTTTTTGAGTGAGGGAGTAGTTTTTTTACAGCTGAAGACCTCGTTAACTTTTACATCTTATTTTATACAGTTGGATTTAAGTAAAATTTTTGTATTTGTTATAGTCTGGTAATCTCAAATGCGTCCTCAGGTACAAAAATGTATCATGTCAAATATGCTAAAGCTGAGCTGGTTTCTGTCTACCACAGTTAGAAAACTACATAACTTTAGTATTCACTACTTAAAAATACAACCAAAGGTAAATTTATTTAAAAATTTATGGACGTTTTATTAATGTGTCTGGCATAATGTTTACATAGTGACAGTGAGTAGCAAATAAAATTGACATATTTTTTGCTTTGTTATGTTGTAGGGGAGATTATTTCTCATAATAAGTTTAAATTTACTGATTTGATTATTTTAATTAAATTTAAGTAAGAAATTTAAACAGAATTTCAAGTGTTTTAAAAATATTAATATTTGTATAAATTTAAGGGGTACAAGTGCAGTTGTTATGTGGATATTGCATAGTGATGATGTCTGAGCTTTTAGTGTAACCATGACCTAAATAATGTTACATTGTACTGATTAAGTAATTTCTCATTTCTCACAGCTCTAGCGCCCTTCCACCCTTACAAGCCTTCAGTGTCTATGATTCCACACTCTATGTCTATGTGTATATTTAGCTCTCACTTATAAGTGAAAACATGTGGTATTTGACTTCCTGTGTCTCAGTTGTATCACTTAAGATAAAATCCTCAAGTTCCATCCATGTTGCTGCAAAATATGATTTCATTCATTTTTATGGCAGAGTGGTATTCTATTGTGTATATTATATTTTCTTTCTCTAATTATTCATTGGTGGACACTTAGATTGATTCCATATTTTTGCTTTTGAGAATAGTGTTGTGATAAACATGTAAGGGCAAGTTGTCTTTTACATATCATTTTTTTTGGGGGGGTTAGATACCCAGTAGTGTGATTGCTGGAATGAATGGCAAGTCTATTTTTTAATTCTTTGGGAAATCTTCATACTGTTTTCCACAAGGAACTAATATCCAGAATCAATGAGGAACTCAATTCAACAACAACAACAACAACAACAAAGTAACCCATTAAAAAGTGGGCAAAGAAAATGAATAGACATGTTTTAAAAGAAGACATGCAAATGGCCAACAAGGATATGAAAAAAATGCTCACCATCATTAATTATCAGAGAAATGCAAATTAAAACCACTGTTTTACACCTATCATAATGGCTATCATTAAGAATTCACAAAATAACAGATGTTGTCAAGGATAAGGTCAAAAGAGATAACTTATACACTGTTAGTGGGAAAACAAATTAGTATTTTTGAAATTCTAAAGACTATAAGAGGCTAGAGTCAGTTATCTGGATAATATAGAGCCAAATTTAAAGTAGCTTTTATAAAAGCTGAGTATGGGGTATTGGGACACTTTAGAATCCTGAGAACCCCAGAAAGAGGGGTGCATCCAGTCACTAACTAGTACTTTTTTTATCGGCCTTTATCAGGTATTGAAGAGAAAAATTGGTAGAAAGGCAGGAGACATGAAAAAGCCCTTCTTAGAGGCACAGATAAGCTAGAATTGTCAATGTTTGAGGTTTGACAACAGTACTTGGAGAAGTTCATTCATGCTCTGGGCCCTGCATGAGTACAAGGTGGTGATAGGCTGCCATTGAGGGACATGCACACACACATGCACAAAGCTGAGGAAACTGTCTGCACATCTAAACTATAAGAAATATGAAAGGAAACTGTAAAAAATTATACAAGATAATTTAAATTTACATAAAATATTAAGAATTCTGGAAATGATAAAGTGGGTAAAAATAATATATGATTTTGTTTTTAGTTTTATTCTCTGTAAAAGATTGAGTTGTGTGTGGTGGCTTATGCCTGTATTCCTAGCACTTTGGGTGGCTTAGGCAGGTGCAACACCTGAGGTCAGGAGTTCGAGACAAGCCTGGGCAACATGATAAGACCTTGTCTCTAATATAAATACAAAACCTAGTCATGTGTGATGGCACACGCCTGTAATCCCAGCTACTCAGGAGGCTGAGGCAGGAGAATCGCTTGATCCCGGAAGGTGGAAGTTGCAGTGAGCAGAGATCTCACCATTGCACTCCAGCATGGGCAACAGAGCAAGACTTTGTCTCAAAAAAAAAAATGGAATCGATAGTTAAAAGCAAAAATAATCCTAAATTTGGGGATCCATACATATTTTGATATAAAATATAATAGGACAAAGAATAAGAGAGGGAAATGAAAGTAGTAATTGTGGTACCACTTTCTTACACATTGTAAGTTCTTACGCATTTTATAAAATCAAAATGTGTAATGTGTGCTTTTTACACATGGATTTTATAAAATGAAAGTATTAGATTTTAAATTTGCTCATTTATTAATTGAACTGTAGTAAGTTTTTCACATTATGTGTGAAAAGTTACACGAAGGTTAATTATGACAGGTTAAAGGTGTATGATGGTTACTATTTGTTAATCTATGTATACAATTCTGGAAAACTAAATATTCTTGTAATGTGATTGATTTCTTGTCTGTGTATAGTTGAGTACCTTAATTCTTTTAAGTGTTTTTAAAAAAATATTCTTTGGTTTTAAAAATTGTTAATGTTCTGAACCAAGTGATGTATACCCTCTTGATTTATTTTCAATTCCTGTTTCATGTCATTATTTGAGCTTTATAATATATTTTCAAATCTCTTAAAATAGTACCAACTATCAGTTTTAAATTTTGATGAGTTTCTTGGATATTCTTGAATTTTTTTCCCAACTGACCTTTATTGTCAGTTTGTCATTTATTAATCTTTTATTTGGTTTCCCAATAAATTGAGGAGCCAGTTTAGGAGATATTGACAACTTTATAAAATGAATGCTTGTATCCAGGAACATGATGTGTCTTTCCATTTATTAAAATATTTTATTTTGTTCCTCATCAGTATTTTATTATATTCTTTCCATACTTTTGACTTATTGCTTATTACCATGTATGTAATATTTTTTGTTTTTCCATAAATGTGGAACTAAATTTAAATAATAGCTGTTGTTGTTAGTGCACTAGAAACTATTCATTCTTACACATTGATTTTATAAAATGAAAATATGAGATTTAAAATTTATTTATAATATTAAACCTGGGGTTTCTACATATATAATTATATTATCTAAAAACTAATGGCAGTGTTTTGCCTTCTTTCCAAAGCCTTTATAATGCTTTTGACTTTCTTGTCTTGATCCAGACATTAAAAGGAAGACTTTTGAGGTTCCAACTTAATCATTGTGCTTGATATTGTTTTGATTTGCATTATTTTTTAGAGACAGGGTCTTGCTCTGTTGCCCAGTTTGGAGTGCAGTGGTGCAGTCATAACTCCCTGTAATTTCGAGCTGCTGGGCTTAAACAATCTGCCTGCCTCTGTCTACCTACTAGCTAGGACTACTTTTGCCCATCACCATCCTTGCTAATTTCTATTTTTTCTTTTTAAATAAAGACAGGGTTTTGCCATGTTGTCCAGGCTGGTCTTGAACTCCTGGGCTAAAGTGATCCTCTCACCTCCACCTACCAAAGTGCTGGCATTGCAGGTGTGAGCCACTGTGCATGACAATGACAATTTTTATTGGGCACAGTGATAATTTTGTCAACAGCGATGATTTGATCATGTTAATTATTCATAAATAATAACTTACCAATATTAAACATTATTGCATTCCTGAAACAACCCTACTTTATCATACAGTATTGTTCTTATAATGTATAATTCTGTTCAGTAATGTTTTATTGAATATCTTTGCATTAATAGTCATATTTGTTATGGTTTTATGAGTTTTTCTTTGTTAAATATTAATGTTAGTCTTATATGCTTTAAAAAATAATTTGGAACAAACTTCTAATTATTGTGATGCTGTAAATGTATACTTTGTTGACATTTGTATAGACCTAGATTCAAATGCAAAACAAATATCTTCATAAATTTTAGGGGAATTATTTCCCATTGACCTTTTTATCTGTTCTTTGTTTCAAGTTTGCCCTTGGTCTGATATTACATATAATTTTTTAATGAACATTTTTTTTTTAGCTGGCCTTTCTTCTTTTCCTTCCATCTTCCCTTTCTTCCCTCTTCCCTCTTTCCCTTCCATTTTCCTGTTTTTTCTTCTTTTCTTCTTTTTTCCTTTTCTTATGTGTGTTGTTTTTGAGTTTGCAAAGTGACTAATTTGCTTTATTAACCTTATCTTTGACTTTTAAAATTATATATATGTATACACACACACACACACACACACACACACACACACACACACACAGTTTAAGAAGTCAAATAGCTCAACAAATCATATTCCATAAACAAGATTACCATGCTTTACATTTCCATGTCCCATTTCCTAAAGTTTAGATTCAAGTGCTTTCATTTATTTGAACGTTTATTCTGGCATTTACATCCGTATTTGTAAATTATTTGTTTATGTTGCTATTTCTTGCTTTATTCAGAATTATAGTAAATTTAGCCATTTATTTGACTTTCTAATAAGAAAATCTCAAGCTTTAGTTTACAATAACCATTATCTTTACAGGATTGTGCTAGGCACTTAGATGTCAACACAGAGTATTAGATAGTGTTACTTCATTACAGAGATGTGATAGTGTTGTGCTGTGAACAGTATGGAAACGTCAGTGCACATAGTAGAGATGCCTTCTCTCTCCACTTGCCTCCTGGTATTTGGCCCCTTCCTGAATTTGGCTTAATAACTACACCATCCAAGTAGAATACTGGAAGATTCTACTCTTTTTTCTTGGATTATTCTTCCTTTAGAAGTATTTAATGGAAGCTTAATCTCTTTTTTTCTCACCAAATACGTCATTTGTAATTACATATATATATGTATATATATACACATAGATACATACACATATAAAGTTTGAGTCTCTTTATTGTCTTTGTTTCTCTACTTTCCTTCTTGCTTTTCTGGTTTGATTTCTGCTCTCTATGTTAACATTGTTCTCTAATGGGAGGTGCTACTTGATTATCTATTCATTGTTAACAATTAGGCAATACTGACTGCTTGGAAGGAAATCTAAGACTTTTTAACTGATAGGCTAATTTATTTAGAGACATGACTGCTGATATTACTGTGTTTTTCGTTTGGTTGGTTCATTTCTTCAAACAGAGATCGTCCAGTCTTTTGCTTGCAGTTATTGTATCAAACTGGAGAGGAAGCTTGAGGAGGAGTTAAGTGGAGAGGGAAGGTCTCTGCACTGTGTGTTGACTTTCACTTGCTATTTACAGCAGAACACTGTCACATCTAGTAATTTCTGCTTTCCTTCAGTCAAATGTTACTTTGCCTTTGCATGTCCAAATAATGAGACTCGTGTTTCTTTCAAGGTTTGTAGGTGTAGTCACATTACAACCGGCTTTTAAAGGAGATCTGGAGCCTAGTAACTTTTTATATTGATTTTAAGGTCTTCCTCTCTTCTCCAAAACAGTCTCCAGAAGTGTTGGTTGGCTCTCATACCTGAGCCTTGCCCATAACAACATGAATCAGTGTATTTCCTTGGATGATCCTTGTAAACTGAAGTATGTTTTATGTGGTTTATAATATCTCCACTTACCCATTTGCTTTCTGACTGCCAGTATTATCATATTTCATTAGGTATTATGTCCTTTGCCATTCTCTTTTCTTGTTCGTGGAGGCTTTATATTCTTTTATTTATATTTCAGTGAGGTTTTGGGAGCAAGTTTATTTTTAATCAAATATATTTAACCAGAACCCTTCTAGATGTGCTTCCATTTTTTTTTCACTTTTTGGGGATTATTTTATTGTAAGTAAGTTTCATGCAAGTACCTTGAATGTATGTACAAATGGGTGCAAGATAAGGTGGGGAATCTTAAAGAATCTGCCTAGAAATATAAGGTTTAATTCATTCTCATTTTTTATGATTATGCTTTTGGGATTATTTCTGTAAACTTATTTTATCTTCCCTATTTATCATTCTATTTTTATTTTGTTAGTATTTCGTTATATTAGACTATTTGAGATTTTTTTTTCCTTTACTGACAATTATTCCATTTTTCTCTTATTCTTGTTTCCTTTATCTATACCTTCCCTTGTATATCCTGTAAGGTAATTTTCCCTTAAATTTATTTTGTTTTCACTCTTACACTTAAAATTTAAAAGGAATATTTTACCTTTTATTTTTTAATATTGTTTAGATTTACTTTTTACTTATATTCTGCCAGTGAAATACACATCCCCTACCTCTTCATTTGAAATCACCTCAGATTTTTATTGTTTGTATATTTTTATGTTGTACATAAATATGTTGACTCAAACTTTTAATATATAATGTATAGTTCTATGTCCTTGATTCATCTTTCTTCTTTTTTGTTAAACTATAGATGCTTTACTGAAGTTGGTAACATTTCTGAGGATTTGCTTTTCCAAATTGCTAGGTTTTTTTTTCCTTCTTATATTTGGTTGCTAATAGGGAGAGGCTGTTGAGTAAGTAAGTAAGTATACTGACTTGCTTACCAATCCAGGGTTCCATACCTTTTTTTTCAGATATCCCACTTCAGAAACATTCAGTCCTAAGCTGAGTTTGTCACCAAATCATGAATCACGATATCCTTGGGTCCTAATCCACCTTTTCTTTTTCGCCTTCTTCTACCTTTTCCTTCCCTTTCTCCTTCTTTTTTCATGATTATTTTCCCATGCTAGTTTTGTAGAGGTACATTTACTCCAGGCTCTAATCTGATTCCTTCTCTAGCCTCAATTAAGCATTAGAATCTTTTCCAGAAAGAGCTTTCCATTTGTTTCAGAAAAATATTTTTCAACTGTCAGACAATAATAACTAGAAGCAATAATTAGCATGCAAATTACATAGAAGAAACTACAGGAAAGGGGCTTAAAAAATCTGACTTTTTAAAAACAGATACGTGAAGATTCTTATTAGATGCTGTTTTCAAGATTTTAGTCTGAGAGTAAAAACAGTTTCAGTGCATATGTACATGCATATGTGTTGTCACAAGGATCTAACTGAATAAGTTATTCTTAGTCATTTGTGACTACTTACACTGAAAATTACCCCAGAGTCCCTTTATACTTTATATAGTTGTTGATAATTAGCTTGGAGTTTGAGTCTTTCAAAGCAATCTTTTAAAAGAACTGCTTTTGGTTTTCTGTTATTTTTTCTGCTTTGAATGCTTCAACTGAGGCCAGTGCAACAATTTATGGAATGAGTGCTTAGGGTTGAAGAGAAACAAAGCCAAAGGTGTCTGTGGAAGAGCTGAGAGCAGTGAGAAGTACATTTCTTTAAAATAAAACTGCCAATTGGGATTACTCACTCATGATCAAATGGCACTATTTCCAAATAGCATAGAGGAAGTTTATCTTTGAAAAGTTTGGAGGCTGACCCTTGGCTTACTAGTGCAAAACGTATTACCAGTTTATATTCTAAGTGATCAGGTACCATGTTATAACATTTACTCTAGGAATAAAGAAGGAAATTAATGGAGAGAACAATATTAGATGAGACAAGTATTATGTCTCCTTATCTGCATAGATTAAATCTGCCTTAACAGTCTGAGATTGATTAGTGAAAATAAATTTCATTCCTTCTGAGTGAATAGTTGTGATAGTTTCATTACCTCTGAGTAGGGTAACAGCTAAAACTAACAACATCTAATAGCATAAAATTAAACAATAGCACTGTTTTTGTTTGATTTTGCAAATTAGGATTGAACATATCATGGTAACCCTGGATATTTCCTTAGGATGTATGCTTGCATGTTAAGTTTTTGTTAACAGGAAACATAGAGATAAGATGGATGGTATTCCTTTCATAAAATATGTAGGATAAACCATGATCCAATCTTATAAAAGTAAATTATTTGTGAAAACATTATTATTATTATTAGTCAATCTATGGACAGACTATAAACAATGAGAAGCTATTCTAAAATATTTGTATTAAACCTAAGAGGGTAGTTAAGTCTAATTTTACTTGTCTATACTGCGACTTGATCAGCTTTCATGTCAAATTTATTTTAAAACTCAGATTGAAACTTCCAGGAAATAGGCAACAGCTGTAAGCACTAGGCCTGAACATATTTAACCTTGCATTTGATGACCAGTGTTGTTATATAGCTTCACATTGCTGTAGCTCTTAGCTGATTAAATATCTGTGTGTCTATGTTTGCTGTGTCTTCACCAAGTGTTCTTTGTTTGCCCCGATTCTGTTCTGGAGGTTAAGTAAACTCATGTTCTCCAGCCTTTTCTTTTTTTCTGTTATCACTCCAGACCTTTTATATTTTTCTTGCTTGACTTAAGATTCTGACTTTTATTATTAGTAAAATGCATACAAAAATTCTTTTCACTTCGGAGCACTATTCTTGAAAACTGAACATAATCATATGTTTCTGATTCTTTGTTCAAACTTCTTCTTGGTAAGGAAGACTGCTGCATAATGGAAAGGTCATTCTCCTCCTGCATAATTGTCATCTAGCTTGCTCCAAAAACTTTCTTACCCCCAAAATACTTATACTATATATAACAAATCTATTCTTGTCATTATAATTGCCTAATGTAAGGGCAGCAATTTTTCTTGAACACTTAAAATTATGAGAATTCTAACAAATGTCCTTAAAAATTATTGAACATATTGACCTATGCCTTTCTAGAAAAATATGTTTCCCTCACACTGTAAATAATAACAACCTTTGAAATCTCCTTATGATTTAATCAAAAGGTGCTATGAGTAGTTAAGAAGAATCTGAAGACCTAAAATATTCTTGATAGCTCTACCAAGTTAGTTTAGTATACAGACATTGGAGGAAGTGCTCTTACATTAATTTTTAACATAAATACCAGATTTTAAGGTCCATCTTAGGTCTTATTAGCAGTCTCTCTGCATAAAGCAATTGGAAAACAGGATATTTAGCTACCAGAGCAGTTATAATTAAAATTAATATACATACATTTTAACAACATTTCAATTATCTGTAACACAACATTTTTGTTTTCAAAATGGAAGTGCAAATAAAGTCCAAATTCACACTACAGATTCTAATTAGTTATCAGACATGACACAGGGTGAACAAGTTCAAACCAAAGAGTCGTAAATATTAGCAAAACTTATTGTCTTCCTATTTTGTCCCTGTTCTAGAGGTTTAGCTGTGCCATTCATTGTATGTCTCTTCTCCCCTTGTCTTTCAGTTAATTCGATGTTCACTTGTTGATATTTTCATGAGCCTATGCTTATCACTTAAATGACTTATAATGTTTCCACAGAAAATTTTGGAAATGGCTCACATATTCCACTTCGTGGAATAGTTTGTGAAAAGCCTTAGCACTGGAACTTGTTTTAATTTATGATTGTGTGGAGAGTAAAACTCAGTATATAAATATTAAAAATTGTTAAATTATATGAATGTATACTGACAATATCTGCTATGGACAAGATGTGCCACAAACAATAGCTATGAAAGGGACTTCTAGTACTCATCCATCTATTGTTCTCATATCTTTCTCATATAGGAGGAATTAGTTTCTATTACTAACTGCACTCCAGCAGTTAGATGGAGCCATTATCTGTGACAGAAAGTGAAATTGTCACTTTCTGGTTAAGGCATTTAATTTTTAGTGTGAGATTCTTTGGTACTGTCTTCCCTGACCACAGCGAAATGAAGATCACAAATACCCCATGGTGTAGCTCCAAGATGGTAGTGTCTGCCTCAGACCCTGAGTGACTGTGGATTAGTCTCCACCCCGTCACTCACCAGCCACATTTTGCACATATAAAAAGAAATAAACTTTGTTTGAAGCTGATGAAATCTAGAAGTTATTACCTAGCCTTGACTGATCAGTGTATGTATTAGTCTGTTCTCACACTGCTAATAAAGACATATCAGAGATGGGGTAATTCATAAAGAAAAAGAGGTTTAATGGACTCACAGGTCCACATTGCTGGGGATGGCTGACAATCATGGCAGATGGTGAAGGAGGAGCAAAGGCATATCTTACATGGTGGCAGGCAAGAGAGCATGTACAAGGGAACTGCCCTTTGTAAAACCATCATCAGATCTCCTGAGACTTATTCAGGATCACAAGAGCAGCACAAAAAAGACCCACCCCATGATTCAATTACGTCCCACCAGGTCCTTCCCACAACAGTTGGGGATTTTGGGAACTACAATTCAAGGTGAGATTTGGGTGGGGACAGAGCCAAACCATATCAATGTATTATCTTAATTCCTTTAGTTTAAACAGCAGAAATCTGAGATATCATTTGCTTTTTCCAGATTAAGACACAAACTTCAGAAGTTAAAAGGACAAATTTAAGGAAAATAGCTGGAGCAAATTCCAAGCCTGATATTCTTTTCCACCATTCCAATGCATTGTAAAGACAATCATAAAATACCGTTGCATTGTGTTTTATATTAGGACTGTATTGGTTTGCTGGATTACATAGGGTTACACAGAGAGCAATTTAGAAGAGGCAGGGAGCAGAACTGCAGTGATTTTTTAGTATTCAATTTTAGTCTAGCTAAAGAGAAAACATCTGCTGTCTATTGCTGTTATAGCTGTTGGAGGTGCTCTTCTTAGGTTGATGCTGAGCCTGAGGGGAGAAAACGAGCTGAATGTGCTTAGAAGGATTTGTTTTCTGTTAGGTTAGAAGGTTACCTTAGCACAGCCTTTGTGGTAGAACTGCAAGCAGAAAGGTAAAAGACTTTAGTACTGCCTGTTGCTTCATGTTGCTCCTTTTGGGGGCAACACATTTTTAAGATTCTCTTTCATCACAGAATTTGTGGTCAGACCCTGTTCTGATATTTGGTTTAGACAAAGGATCATTGTAAGCATAGTTCAAATGAGAGGTTAATTTCACATACTGGACACTGTGTATTGGGGAGAATAAGAAAGAGAAAGTATTAGAGGAGAAAGATTATCCTGAGTACTTGAGAACAGTGGTTAGCTATGTAGGATCTGGAATCAGAACATTTACAATCCAAGCAACTTTAGGTTGGTTACATAATCTCTTCAATTCAGATGCTTTATCTTTTAAATGATAGGACAATACAGTTTCATGAGTTATAATGAGGTCAAAAATGTAAAGCACTTATCTGAGTGTCTGGGACATAGAAAGTAATCAAATAATGTTAGGATTTGAAGGTTTTCCAAGTTTTCAATCAGTTGAGATATTTTTATTTCAATTAGAATACAAGTATGTGAATTGCAGAATTCAGCTTAGACAGGAGGTTGCCATTGGCACTGATACATTTCACTGACCCAAGTCATTGTATTAGCTTTTTTTTTTTTTTTTTTTTTTTTAGGTGTTATTGTGGTAACATGCTATCTCAAATATCTGTGGCTTTCAAAACCGAAGGTTTAGTTCTTGTTTACATTGGCCATTGGCTGTAGGTCATATTAGGCGCTGTTCTATGTCTTTATTCCAGGATCCAGAATGAAGATGTAGATGCTATTCAGGATATTATTAGGCTGGTGGTACACAGAAATAAAGAAGTGGCTGATTTGTAAAATAACTTTTCTTAGATGTAGCACCTGTCACTTGGACAGATATTTCATTGGCTAAAACAAGTCAAATGACAAGCTTGATATTAGAGTGACAGAGATATGTAATCTATCTTTTGGAAAGAAGCTGTGGATATTTTTACAGGAATAATACAGTTGACAGAAGTTCACACTTTGGGTGTAAATATTTGTTTCCTTTTCTTTCATAAGCAAAGAACATTCAGCCTCTCCCCAAGTGCAATGTCAATCATAGAATCAGGTTCAAAGTCTGTGAGTGATTATGTTTGCATCACCTCTGGTTATGGCTTTGCTAATCTGGAGAGTTATTAACTATGCAATAAATGTATATTTTCCCCTACAACTTATTTATGTAATGGAATAGGGGAGGGGTAACCCCAGTAAACATTGCTATTCAGAAAATGAGAATACACCTTTGCATTAGTCTGCTCTTATACTGCTATAAAAAACTACCTGAGACTGGGTAATTTGTAAAGAAAAGAGATTTAATTGATTGACACTACTACAAGGCTAGGGAGGCCTCAAGAAACTTACGGTCATGGCAGAAGCTGAAGGGGAAGCAAGGCATGTCTTACATGGCATCAGGAGAGAGAGAGTGAAGAGGGAAGTGCCACATGTTTGAACCCTGAGATCTCATGAGAACTCACCCACTATCATGAGAACAGCCTGGGGAAAACTGCCCCCATGATCGAATCATCTCTCACCAGATCTCTCCTCTGATATGTGGGGATCACAATTTGAGATGAAATTTTGCTGGGGACACAGAACCAAACCGTATCAACCATGTTCAGCAATCACTGTTCCTTAGTAATTCTGAAGTTCTTTTGCATCAGTATATTGAGGGCCCTCCTGTACCAGACATGCAGAACATACTTTGATTAGGTGCTTGCTCATCGCTTGCTGCTCTTTCAACCTAATCCATGGCCTTTTTTTTTTTTTTTTTTTTTTTTTTTTAGCAGTACAACCCTCTCAAAAATGTGGTCAGCTAACTTTTCTTTTCCTTAGTTTGTTGTGATATACAAAGAACCTCATATGTTTGTTGTGACCAGTTTGATGTATTTGAACATATGCAAGCACCTGTGATACCATAACCATAATCAGAGTAACAGACATATTCAGTACTTCTCAGAGTTTCCTTGTGCTCCTATGTTTATGTGTGTGTGTCATTAAAAGCACTTAATATGAGATCTACCTTCATAATTTTGAAGTGCACAATACTATATTGTTAACTATAGCTATTATGTTGTATAGTAGATATCTCGAACTTATTTTTCTATCAAAAATGAAACTTTATACCCATTTTAGTGCAACTTTCCATTTTTCCAGGGGTTATCAGCCCCTGATAATCATTACTATATTGTCTGCTTCTATGAATTTGACTATTTTAGATACTTTATATGAGTAGAATCATACAGTATTGTCTTTCGGTAACTGACTTATTTCACTGGGCGTAGTGTCTTCCAAGTTCACCCATGTTGTCACAAAAGACAGAAATTCCTTTTTATGGCTGAATGATATTCCAAACTTCTTATCTATTTTATGCCATTTATCCCTTATGTGTTCATGCTACACTTTTAACTCTTTAAAATAAATGTCTCTAGATTTAATTAAGGGCAACTTTAATTTATTAGGTCTCCTGTGGAAGGGTCAAATCTTTAGTCTTTTTCTTCCAAAATATTTTGTCCAATTAAATAGATTTAATGGATGCTGCATTAACCAGTTCAGATGCCTTAAAATTCATATAGCTCTATTAGATTTGGTCTTGACACTAGGTTGAGGTTTCTCAGACTTTTGTATTTTTCATTTTTCAGTTTTATCTTTTTTTATGGATAGAAGTGAGCACCAGTTGCATTCTAACTTTGAAGGTCAAAGAATTTCTAGATGTTATAAACTCCTTTTTAATCTGTTTGCAAACTAGCTGCTTATTTTCTGATGTCATATATGTCTTATAGATTATTAAAATATATATTAAATTCAGTCCTGGAAGTTAAGTCACACTACTGAATTCTGTTTTTCAACTTTAGCTAAAGCCACAATCTCATTAGCAGAAGTTTGCCACTGTATAGCATGCATCTCCATCTCTCTTGGCACCAATAGTAGTTGGGTGAATGTCACCTGTCTGGTCCCAGAGCCAAAGACACTCATTCTAGATTTTTTACTGAAGCATCCTAATTATAGTTACTACTTACTGTATTAGTCACATTTCTCTATGCTATGCTACAGTAACAAGTACATCCCAAATCTTAATGTCTTAGTACAATAAAAGATTGCTGATATTACATGACAACTATGGTTTGACTGTGGGTAGCCTGTGGCTCTGGTCCCTGTCTCCTTTATTTTAGCATCAGGATGAGGAGTAGGAAATATCAGATTCATTTTAGAGAGAATAAAAAACAGAATCATCACGTGATAGCTCTCGAAGCTTCTGCTTAGAAGTGTTAGAAGTAGCATCATCATTATCATTATCATTCATGTTTTTTTGGACATAGCAAGTCACATGGCCAAGACTGGCATCAATATGTAGGAATGTATAATACATCTGGTTGATGGGAGCAGTAACTAGTTTCAAAACGATATAGTCTACTACAGTATTCTTTTGGTCATAGATACTTGCTTCTGCAATGAAGGGGTAGTGACTAAAAACATTAATACGTTTTACCTCATCTACCCACTCAGTTATAGTCTGAGGAATGGAGAAATTACAGGCCTTCTTCGCAGAATAGGGAATCTCTGCCTGAAACTTCTTAACACACGAAAGAGGGATTAATGAAGAAAACACACACTGCAATAGGTAGGCCTCTCTGAAAGAGAGAACAACAAAAATCTAGGTCTTGTGTAGGACCTCTTCAACTTTTACAGAGATCTCTTAAACTTTTATGCAAGATGGACATTCATCAGCGTTAGTCTCTTCTCCTTTGACAAGGTAGAACAAGAAAGGAATGATAAATAATTATCCAAAATGATTCCCTCTCCTGGAGTGCAGTAGAAATTTCTTACTTTCTTTGGAAGCATGTTTTCCGCTACTCTCCAGATTATTGTCCTGTTATTCCAGCAAACCTAATAGTTAAATCTATAGACAACTGATGTTTGTCCTCCCTCAGTGGGGGACAGATCCAAGCCCATGTCATGCATGCCTTAGCCCTCCTTTATCAATATACTTCCTCAGTAATAACTACTGCTTCTTTACATGTTTTCCTAGGATCCAGGGTGAGTATGTCACCTTGTCCCCCAGAAATCTCTGAAATGGTGCCAGAATGAAATATTAATAAATTAACCCCAAAGCATACTTTATTATTGACTACAATTCTACTGCCTATTTTATTTCCCACCTTCAATTTAGCCCTTTGTTGAATATAGCTGAGCTAAGATTAGGCAAGAAGCAAATGCCAACATAAATTATAACATACTGCCAGCAATAGAAGAATTCTCCAAGTGTAAAAAATTACTCACTTCTTCATGTTATTGGCTCAAATGGATAAATTGAAGTAAAAAAATCCTTTATTGGATCCAATAAGAATAAAGTATGAAGTTTTCCCTTTTTAGCATCATCATTTTCTTCTTATTTGCTGTCATATATATTTCATTCAGACGCCCGGGTGGAAATAAATGTCTATCAACAGTGGCAGCTTGGGCTATCTTCCTTTTGAATAAGTGCAGTTTATTTGTACTTGCAAAGTTACATCAACCCAACCTCAAGTCTCTCCTGGGACCTTATTTTCCAAAGACCTAGTAAAGAAGACACAAGAGAATATCAATGTGCTTGTCATACTCCCATATGAAAATTTGAAGATAAGAGAAGTCAAGCAAGTTACAATACTATCAAAATTATGCCAAAATATTTATAGCCACATTACTCTGGCCAGTCAAAAACTACAGACAAAGTATAGTTATCTAGAGGAAAGAAATGGGGGAGGGAGAGGAAATGGGAAGAAATTGGGAGTGTGAGATGAAGGAAATGAGGAGGAATAATCATGAAAAGCCCTTATTTGCCCATGAGTTTCTAACTTCATAAATATCATTGCTCCAATTTGCCCTTGTTATGAATGCCAACATTTATTCACTAATAAAATCCAGGAAAAGAGATAATAGAAGGTGATATTTTATGGGCCATTTAGAGATGAATAACTAAGAATCAACAGAGCTGCAGATTTTGCCAGAGCTCAAGTCAATCAACACTTTTTATCTAGAAATAGGAGAGTTAAAAATTTTCAATAGCAATGGAGATTGCTAGAATGACCATTTATTGGACTACTGGACTCAGAGTTTTGAGGATTTTTTTTATCTTAACATTTCCTAAAGCATTTTTAGCCATTTGAAACAATGGCTGTGGTATTACATTTGATCTAGAAAGTTTTAGACCTATTAATTTTACTCCCTGGGGAAAGTCTTACATTTTGTCCATCTTTTGTCTCAGTTGAGAATCATGCTCAATATGCTTTTTTCTAAAACAATATATTCAGGGTCCCAGTGAGTAGAAATATTTATTTTTTAAATATGTATTTCTTACGGTCTTTTATTCATATTTTAAAATTTTCTAGTAATCAGTATATCACTGATGATATTTCATGTAGTAGTTAAACCACTTCTGTGCAACACTTCTTTCTTTGTATCAATGACATATGTCCTTAGTGTTTTATTCTGTATGCTTTCAATCATTTAAAAAAGGCCAATTTGGGTTTTAAAGCTTTAATGTGCATTTTAACTTGTTCATTTTTCTTTCTCTACCATGTGAAAAGCTAGGTAATAATGTCTGCTTTCCTTTATTACTCTTTTGCTCTTGGGTTCAGACATTTGTTTTCCTATGATGTTTCTGTAGATTCTCCCCTGAAGTTTGTTCCATGGTGAGATATGTAGACAATAAGACACAAATCTTATCAATCCTGTCACCATTGTTTTGGATAATTCTACATAGAGTATAAGTTAGACCAGGATTTTATCTGTTTTTGCCTTGCGTGAGTCTTTTTAGGATGGTTCATCTTTAACGTGAATTCTTAAGAGATCGAACTTCATAAATTTTCTGACCATATTCCCCCAGGAAATATATATGTTTTCTCCCAAAAAGGAAAACAAAGCAAAACTGCCAGATGCAAACAAACAAAAAACAACAAGCGTTACCCTGAACACAATCAAATACTGCTTGAAGTATTTTAAAGCAATCTTCTTAGTCTTTCCTTCTCAAATCTTTCTGAATTGTTTTCCTGATCAGCTGGCTGTCTTTGTTTTCAAGCTGAGGGTTTTCAATTGCACTTACTGTAGACTATCTGTAGCTCTGAATGTTTTTCAACAGTTTCTTAGCCATGAATTGTCCCTATGTGCATAATTTTATTTTATTTTTTTTCTGTGTTCTTCTTTCCCCTCCTTAAGTACCCTTGTGGTCCCACACCCTTCATTATTTGTTAATAAGCAAATCTACACAATTCTTACTTTATTTCCTTTTATTTCATGTTACGATTCCATTGGTTTTACTCTGAAAGCCAGGTTCAACTTGCTTTTAAAATTAATATGGTTCTTTACTGATATTCTGAATAAAGCTAAATGCTATAGTGAGAGAAATAAAATTTATAATTATTAATAATGACATTTTTTTTTTTTGCTGTCTCAACCTAAGAAGAAGAAAGAGTCTCTGATTTTCAATTGGTTGATGAAAACAATCACTCCACTATGATGGGTGCAATGCCTGGGTTTCTAAAATCAAAAGGCTTCATGAGGTCTTAAGTAATTAATCATGATAAGCTAACTTGAGATTATTGTCTGGAAGTAAATAACAAACCACATGAACATATGAAGTTAGAATCTCTCATTTTCCATTCTGTTCTTAGGTGAAACTTAGCACACCTACAGGGGAAAAACATTTGAGGTAATATTCTGTGTATTAAAGTTTAAAAGTGGTGATAGAGTGTTAAATGGCCAATTTTTTTTCACTTCTCTTTGTAACTACATGCTTTGTGTGATTTTGTAGTTTCTCTCACTAAAGAGATAGAGTTTTTTCCATTCTCTTTGAATTCGGGCTTGCCTTCTGACTTAGCCAATAGAATACAGTAGGATTAAATCTGTACTAATTCTTAGTCATTGTCTCAAGAAAGCAATTCTTGTTCGCTTGAACTTCTCTCTTTACCATAAGAATGATCATACCTACTTGAGGCATGAAAGAGATTCTTCTGAGAGAGATGAGGCTGTAACGGACTAGCCAACAATCAGCCTAACCCCCGAAACTTGAGAAGGCCAATCAAGATCAGTAGTGATCCTCTATGACCCATTGCTGATGCAGAAATATACTTGAGACCAAGGTGACCACTTGGCTGATTTTCAGATTCCTGAGGTATAATAAATACTTACTGTTATAAACCATTGGCTTTTAGGTAGTGTGTTACATAGCAATATGTGGTAGCTGATCATTTGTAAAGGGAATCATGCACTAAAACTTTATGGTCTACAAAGAATTTATATGCTTAAGCTTTAGGACTACAGCCCTGGATGAAAACGGAATCCAATAATTTCATTCAGTAATTCCTTCAAAGCCTAGACAGGGAAGCTCTAACAATTATGATGTGAACCTTAGTTGAAATTAAATGACTACATGTACTGGCTTCATCTTCAATATGAGAAAAGGTCAGGTTGCACCAGGAATATAGTTAGATCTGTGTCTGACTTTCCACCAGTTAATTGTCCCTATTCTAAGGGCACATATTGAAACTAGACTTAGGGTTACAGAAACTTACCATTGCATCACAAGATGTCTCATTCTTTTCATGTGTTTCTTGGTCTCCTAGTTTCCTTTGTTTTAAGGTTTGTTTGCCATGTATCGGTTGAACTAGTGAGCTAAGAATAATTTTGTTTGGTGGTTTCCCCCATGCTTTTCTCATTGTAGTAAGTTCTTTTTTATTCTTTTTCTTTTCTTTTTTATTATACTTTAAGTTCTGGGGTACATGTGCAGATCATGCGGGATTGTTACGTAGGTATACACATGCCATGATGGTTTGCTGCATCCATCCCCCCATCATCTACATTAGGTTTTTCTCCTAATGTTATCCCTCCCCAATCCCCTCACCCCCTGCTATCCCTCCCTTAACTCCCCCCACCCCCTGACAGTCCCCAGTGTGTGATGTTCCCCTCCCTGTATCCATGTGTTCTCATTGTTCAACACCCACTTATGAGTGAGAACATGTGGTGTTTGGGTTTCTGTTCTTGTGTCAGTTTGCTGGGAATGATGGTTTCCAGCTTCATCCATTTCCCTGCAAAGGACATGAACTTATCCTTTTTTATGGCTGCATAGTATTCCATGGTGTATATGTGCCACGTTTTCTTTATCCAGTCTATCATTGATGGGCATTTGGGTTGGTCAAGTTTTTACTATGCTAAACAGTGCCACAATTAACATATGTGTGCATGTGTCTTTATAATAGAATGATTTATAATCCTTTGGGTATATACTCAGTAATGAGATTACCGGGTCAAATAGTATTTCTGGTTCTAGATCCTTGAGGAATTGCCACACTGTCTTCCATAATGGTTGAACTAATTTACACTCCCACCAACAGTGTAAAAGCTCTCCTGTTTATCCACATCCTCTCCAGCATCTGTTGTCTCCTGATTTTTTAATGATCACCATCCTAACTGGTGCGAGATGGTATCTCAATGTGGTTTTGATTTGCATTTCTCTAATGACCAGTGATGATGAGCTATTTTTCATGTTTCTTGGCCACATAAATGTCTTCTTTTGGAAAGTGTCTGCTCATATCGTTTTTCCACTTTTTGATGGGGTTGTTTTTTTCTTGTAAATTTGTTTAAGTTCTTTGTAGATTCTGGATATTAGCCCTTTGTCAGATGGGTAGACAGGAAGTTCTCACAATATCTGATGGTTTTATAAGGGGCTTCCCCTTTTGCTTGACTCTCATTCTTCTACTTCCTGCCACCATGTGGAGAAGGGCATACTTGCTTCCTCTTCCACCATGGCTCTAAGTTTTCTGATGCCTTCCCAGCCTTATGGAACTGTGAGTCAAACCTCTTTTCTTCTAAATTACCCAGTCTTGGGCAGTTTTTGATAGCAGTGTGAGAATGGACTAATACAGTAGATGACTTGCTTTGACTAATGAAATAAGAAAGGAAGCGATATGTTTATTTCCAGCTGAAGCCTTTTAGAGCAACATGTGATTCACTAAATTTATTCCCAGTCTGTGGAACTCCTTGAAGTATGTGAGTGTATAGAATTTCCACTAGCTAATGTCCCTGGTGGAGTAAATATTTCTAACGAACCACATTGAAGATGTAAACTGAGTAAGAAATAAATTTTTTGGAATCACAGATATTTCAGTGTTTTTTTTGTTTCGAGACAGTCTCACTCTGTCACCCAGGCTGGAGTGCAGTGGCATGATCTCAGCTCACTGCAACCTCCACCTCCACCTCCACCTCCCATGTTCAAGCAACTCTCTTGCCTCAGCCTCCTGAGTAGTTGGGATTACAGGTATCTGCCACCACTCCCAGCTAGTTTCTGTATTTTAGTAGAGATTGGGTTTTACCATGTTGGCCAGGCTGATCTCAAACTCCTGATCCCAGATGATCCACCTGCCTTAACCTCCCAAAATGTTGGGATTACAGGCATGAGCCACTGCACCTGGCCCAGTGTTTTTTTTACTGTAATGTAACCTGTACTGTCCTTTTTTTTTTATAGTTCATAAAAAATACAAAAGCTACCATAAGTAACTGTTATCCTAGGTTTTTGTTATGTTAGTGCTCAGTTGTAGTAGCTTCAGATTTTTTTGTTTCTGGAGACTGGAATGATGGCAATGTATGATTTTCAATGGAGAAGTAATTGGAAAGATTGAACATTACAGTAATTTGAAAGACAGACAATGTACTCAATGAGCATTTAAATCTAAGAAAATGTGTTGGAAAAGAGCATATTATATTTTTATATTAATAAAATTATGTATTAGTGCTAATTAGCTATTAGCTACATTTGCCAAGAAATTACCAAGAAGATATAAGCCCAGAAAAAAAAATTGCTGTCATTATCTTGAAGGTTGATAAGAAAGAGAACAGATAAAGATCAGAAATTTGGGGATTTGTAGAGATGAAAAGATATCTGCTTCTTAACTCCAAGCAGTAAAAGGATAAAATGGTGAAATTCTTTGGCTAATAAAAATGGATTAGTCCTCAGCAACAAGGGAATACTTAAATCAAGGGAATGGCTGATACACTCATTTTCTTAAAACCTCTAAATCAACTAAGGTGTCTGAGTGGAAAGGTCCAACTAAGAAGGTTGTTCCAATAAATCATTTTAATTAGAAGAAATAGCTTAAGGAAAAGAGACTAAATTTCTAGTTTTTCCATTAACTCCTGAGAGAGTGCAGAGACCTGCAATGAAATCGAGAAACAAAAAGTATCAAGGGACAACAAAGCAGAGATATTAGACAAATTAACCTTCTAGAAAGACTATACATAAAGTTATGGGATTTGCTGGATGCAACTAGATAAGAGGTCTTTGAAGTTTTTAAAAGGCTTGTACTGTAAAACCATGAGGTAGATTAAGATATTCTAAACTGTCTCTTCAAGACACAAAATGGCCATTGGATCCCCAGCACTGTCCAGATAGTAAATAGCCGAGAAGGCTGTTCAGCCTACAAAGACAACATTTTTTTCCCTGATGCACAGTGTATGTTTCTCAGTATAATAGTGGTAATGGAATAATCACCCATAGGGCAGAACCAAGGACCAAGTAGGGCAGTGGACTGAATAGCTCCCCTCAAGGAACATAGTGTGAATTAATTGAATAATATTTTTCATTCTACAGTAGGGCATCCTTGAATGCTTTCCCAGAGGCATTTCAGAATGGTATAGCAAGTGACTATTGGAGCACTTGCTAGACTGGCCAGATTTCCCAATGTTCCATTTTCCAAATTGAAGCCTTCATTATAGCTGTATTGTCTCTGTACCTCCATTGTATACTGAGTACGTGGGGAACGGCTATTTGGTCTTAGATTTTAAATCAAGGAACATCAATATTTGATCCCTTCCTCATACCATACACAAAAGTAACTTCTATGTGGAATAAATATCCAAACTTTGACAGTAATTCTATTCATATTGATATTTACATTTTTGTGTGTGTCCAAGATCCTCAAATTAGTAAGAACTTGACTTAGGAGGTCTTAAATGAAGCATTTTGATGGTAGGGATCAAAAAGATGAACATTCGATTGCTAGGATTAATGATGCTTGCTTACAGCAGTGGCATGAGTGATGTTGTACAGGAAAATAATTTGTCCCTGAAATCTTAACTCTGTAAGGTGCCCAAACTAATCAATCATTGTTTAAATTCACTGTCTAATATTAGTTGTGTCCAAAAGGAAGTTTCCCTGGATATTGCATTATTAAGTTCAAGTATAATAAAGGGGGATGTAATACATTTTGAAATATTTAATATTAAACAAGAAGAAGATCTGATTGGGTAGATGATTGAATTCATGCTTCATATATTCCCACACCAGAGGATGAATTAATATAGGAGAATGTTTAGAAAGAAAACATAAACTGTAATACAGTTTTACAGAAGATATACAGAAAAAAAAAGCAAACTTGTAAACACTGTGCTAATGATTCACACACAGATTCAGCTTTAGAATACAAACAGCTGCTTTTGGAAAAATCAGCCTTGAAGAGGAATATGCTTTGATTGCCTGAAGCTAAACTATCTGGCTTCAAAGCACACACACACAAAAAAAAATGTTAAAAAAGTAACATTTTCTAGATATCAGCATAATTTTCGGCATCTTAATCTGGCATTGAGGTTTGAATAAATGTCATTCAATTCTCAGTTAGGGGTTATGGTAGAGTTTAACAGAAACATGTTTAGATTAGATAAGCCAGAGGGCAAGAGCATAGAGTATGTTGAAAGATAACAGCTTATGCTGAAAATGTTGCAAAGTGGGATGAGGGAAAGACATTTTGAAAGCTTAAACCCTTCTAAGGTTGTTATGCTATCATTTTTACTTTGAGGATTCAAGAAAGTTTAAACTAAAATTTTTTTAAAAAGTAAGAGGATAGCTGGCATTTAAATATATGATCAAGTTTACATAACAACTTACACCCTCCCTTGTCATTTCCATTTGTCTATGCTGTTATCTGCTTTCCCCTTAATCATGAATTATTCTCTTCCTACTGGGAAATTCCCATTGCTGTACAATTATGCTATTGTATTTCTCAGCATATATTTCACATACGCTTTTAGCCACTTCCTTATTTCCTTGCTCACTTTTATGGCAAAATTCCTCAAAATGCCTATATTTACTATTACCACTTTCCTTAATCCATCTAGGTTTTCATGTCTATCCCTTCACAAAAACACTGGTTTCAAGATTACCAGGAGTTTCCATGTTGCTAAATCTAATGGTATATCTTAAGCCTCATGTAACTGGACATAAGGAACATTCAACATGACTGTCATAACTCCTTCTTGCAACCATTTCTTCATGTGACCTCCAGAAAAACTCATTTCTCCTTCCATGTCACTGGATTCTCTCTTTTAGTACTTGTTCTGGTTTGTCTTTATTGACCAGACCTCTAAGCACTAAAAGGATATAGGGCTCAGTCCTCATACATCATTTCTGTATCAATAGAAGTTTTCTAATTGATCACATCCAGTAATGTACACGTATATCTCATCAACATGTAGATGACTCTCAAATACAGGTCCTTAGTATTTACTCTTCTCTGAACTTCAAACGCATAAATTCAACTTGCAGTTGTATAGGCGTCCTAACCTTAACATATCCAAAACAATTATTCATTTTTACTTTGAAACCCTTTATCTTCATTTCTAAAAATAGAAGTTCTATTCTAACAGTTGTTTAGGCCAAAATTCTAAAGTGACCTGTAAATAATCAAATGCCGCATAAACTATTGGTTTCATCCTTAATTAAAATATCTCTACACCCTAACCATGTTATTGCATCTCCAATCCTTGTGCAACCATCCAAGTCATCATCCTCTCTCATGCAGATTACTGCAATACTAATTTTCCAACTTCCACTTTTCTTGATGTGTAGTTTTGTTTCTTATGCTTGTGAGGCTCTCGTCTCTTCTTCCCACAAAAGAAAAGAAAATCTGTTTCGCTCAGGTCTTGATTTCCTTAAGGTCTTTGTCTGTTATCTCATCAGAAAGATCTTACTACTCTGTGTAAAGTAATATCTTATTTACTATTCCTTATATCTCCTTAATTTGCTGAATTTTCATTGATAACATTTTTACTTCCTTAGATAATACCCATACATTTTTTCATTTATTCCTTCATCATTAATTAATTAATTAATTAATTTGGTTTTTGTCAATCTTCCCTGGGATATAGGCTCTATACGAGAGGAAATTTGTAAGTTTTGTTCACTGTTGTGCGTAGAACACTGACTGGTAGATGATAGGTGCTCAATAAATATATATTGAACATATCCTAGTCTTATCCTAATTTCCAGTGACTTTTTGATAGCATCTAGTCAAATAAAATAATAGCTAAAATTCTATTTAACTTTAAGACATTTATTTTAACTCTAAATGTCCTATAAAATCCAAGTGTAGCAATCAATACCGCACATCCGAAAATCTATGAAAGAGATATATTAATGTTTCCCCACAAACTAATTTTTAAATCAGCTTTTCAATAAGACACTACCTTTGAATTTCTACTCTTCTTTCTGTGATTACTATTAGTTTTTTTCCCACTGGGTTCTTTTTCACTTATCTGTTACTTTGATTCCCTGCTTTCTTTTCTTTCTTTATTTTCCCTGGCAACAGCTTTATTAAGATACGGTTTGCGTATCATAATTTGCTCATTTAAAGTGTACAACTGAATGATTTTTAGTAAATTCACACAGTTGTGCAACCATAGCTACAATAAATTTTAGAAAATTATATTACATTGAAGAAAAATCCCATGTGTTTAGTTCCTTTCATTCCTTTCCCACACTAATGTACTTTCTGTGTCTACATATTTGTGTATTCTAGACATTTCATAGAAATGGAATCACTCAATATGTGACCTTTGTTACTGGCTTTTTGTAATTTAACTTCAAGGTTCATCCATCTTGCAGCTTATATCAGTACTTCATTTCTTTTTATTGCTGAATAATGTATCATTTTCTGGTTATACTATGTTTTATTTATCCATTCATTAGTTCATGGACATTTTGGTTGTTTCTACTTTTTGGCTATTAAAAATAATTCAAATGCGAATATTCTTGTATAAATTGTAAATGTAAATATTCTTGTATGGATATGTATTTTTATTTCTCTTGGATATATAGATAGGAGTGGAAACTTGGGTTAAAATGGTAATTCTGTGTTCAATTATTTGAGGAATTGCCACAATTTTTTCCCAAGCTGCGGCACCATTTTACAGTCCCATTAACAAGGCACAAGGCTTCCAACATTTCCACATCCTCACCGACACTTGTTATTATCTGTATTTTGCATTATTTCCATCTTAGTGGATGGGAAGTGTATATCATAGTTTTGATTTGCATTTCTCTGGTGGTTATTGATATTAAGCATACTTTTCTGTGCCTTTTGGTAATTTGCATATTTTATTTGGCGAAATGTCTATTCAGATCCTTTGCCCATTTACAATTGGGTATTTGTCTTTGATCATTGATTTGTATGAGTTCTTTATTCTCAATACAAATCTTTTATCAAACATATGATTTGTCAATATTTATTCCTCATTCTATGGTTTATCTTATCTCTTTCTTGATGCTGGCCTTTGCAGCACAAATGTATTCCATTTTAATGAAGCCCAGTTTGTATTTTTTGTTCTTATATGTGCTTTCTTATTTAATTGAAAATTACAAAGGTTTACACTTTTATTTTCTTTTAAGATTTTTATAGTTTTAGTCCTCTTTTAGGTCAATGTTCCATTTTGAGTTAATTTTTGTATATAATGTGAGCTGGGAGTCCAGCTTTTGCATGTGAATATTCAATCATCCTAGTACCATTTGAAACACCAATTTTTCATCCTATTGACTTTTCATGGCATCTTTATTAAAAATTAATTAAAAGGAGAAAAAAATTTAAAAAACATCAGAAATAGGAGACACCAAATAAGATACCAGATATTACAAAAAACAAATGAATTAAACTTGATTGTTAAAGGATAGAAATGCTCATATGTATTATGAAAGTCCAACTGTATGTGGACTACAAAGAGACTCGGCTAAAACAAATGACATATAAATCTTGAAATAAAAAAGTAACAAATGCATTTCAAATACTAATCAAAAGAAGGAAAAATGTTTAACATGTTATTTTTAGGCAACATAGATATTAAAGAGAAAGGCAATTATTAAAGATAAGAGCCATTATACAAGGACTATATGAAAATCTTAAATTTGAAGATATGAAAGCAATAGCTACACCTATATGTGTGTTTCTGTGAAAATATATGTGTGTGTACATTGTATATCTACCTCTATAGAGAGATATGCACGTAGCATGTATATAAAATTTCAGTTAGAAAGAGAAACTTATAAATTCAACATCATTTTGGAAAATTTAACAACTTTTCTTTTTCTCTGAAAATTAAAAATTAAATAAACTAATAGAATAAAGAAGATAAAATAATTAGTATAATTGTTTTTATTAGACCTTTGATATACAGAAAATAAAGTTATTTTAGGCAATTGCAAAATTGCCCAAATACCAGCCATAAAGAGTCTCAAAATATAGTAAAGAATTTGTAGTATAGAGAACATGATCTTGGACCACAATAGAATATAATAAAATATCAATAATTAAAAACTAAAGAAATAAAGAAAAAGCTTAGGACATTTAAAAAAGCTGAATAATTTGTTGAAAGAGAGATCATGAGGTTAATCAGAAGCTATTTACATTTGACTCTTGAACAACACAGATGTTAGGGGCACTAAACTCCCAGGTAGGTGAAAATACACTTCTAAATTTTGACTGCCCCAAAACTTTACTAATAGCCTACTGTTAACCATAAACAGTTGTTTAACACATATTTTACATGTTATATGTACTATATATTGTATTTTAATTATAAAGTATCCTGGGAAAAAGAAATGTTATTAAGATCATAAGAAAAAAATTTATTTAGTATTCATTAAGTGAAAATGGATCATTATAAATGTCTTCATCCTCATCATCTGCACCTTGAATAGGCTGAGGAGGAAAAGGAAGAGGAGGGGTTGGTCTTGCTGTCTCAGGGTTGGGAGAGATGAACGACATGGAGGAAGTGGAGTGAGAGACAGTAAAGTAAGGTACATATGGTATTACTTTTATTGAAAAAAACCACATATAAGTGGGCCTGCACCATTTAAACTCACCTTGTATAACTGAACTTTTATAAAATATGTGTCAAGAGGGTTTTGTTGGAGAAGAAGAATGTGTGTACTAGTCTTAATAGATGTTAAGAATTTTACAGTGCAGAGTAGAAAAGTGAGATAATGTGACAGAACAGAGAGCATAATATATGAACTTGGTATGACAAAGCCTTAAAAAATTTGGAAATGAATAGCCTATTCAAGAAAAGGAGCAGGGATAGGGATTGTAAGTAGGAAAAGGATAAAGTTAGATCCATACCTTGTACTAAATATTTAAAGTCCTAAATTTGAAAAGCTGAACATTAACATTTTTAGTGAAAATTATCAGATATAATTTTAATATATCTAGTTTTATCAAGATAAGGAAGCATTCATGACATAAAAAGCACAAAATATAATAGGAAAGATTTCATTAGTTAAGTTTATTAACATTAAAATTTCCTATACAACTAAAGTTCCCCAAAACAAAAGACAAATCATAGATGTGGGTGAAATATTTTTAAAGATTTAATCACAAAGATAAGTGATATAGTTTGTAATTTGTGTCCTACCCAAATCTCATCTTGAATTATAGCTCTCATAATTCCCACATGTCATGGGAGGGACTTGGTAAGAGGTAATTGAATCATGGGGGCAGGTCTTTCTTGTGCTGTTCTTGTGATAGTGAATAAGTCTCAAGAGATCTGATGGTTTTATAAAGGGATGTCTCCTGTCCATGCTCTCTTTGCCTGCAGCCATGTAAGACATGACTTTGCTTCTCATTCATCTTCTGCCATGATTGTGAGGCCTCCCTCGCCATGTGGAAATGTGGGTCCATTAAACTTCTTTTCCTTTATAAATTACCCAGTTTCAGGTAAGTCTTTACTAGTGGTGTGAGCATGGACTAATACAGTAGGAATTCCCACAATTGTGCAAAGATCACAAGCAAGCAAACCACAGGAGACAAAATCAGGAATGCTCATAAGAATACAATGAAAGGTATTTGTATTTATATTTGATAAAACTAAGTGTTACAAAAATGTGGAAACAGGACACTTTCCTACAGCATCAGTAGAGTTTACATTATGACTATTTTGAAGAACAAATTGGCAATAGCTAGGTTTGCAAATCTGTATCTCAGTGACTCCACTTCTCTCTCTCTCTCTCACATACACACACACACGAGTTCTAACTCATGTTCACATAAAAATATAGAGAATAATATTGCCACATTTAAAGAGAAATGTATGGTGTATAGTATAATGTTTTGATATGTGTCTACATTGTGAAATGACTAGGTCACACCAATTGACATATGCATTGCCTCACATACTTATTTCTACAAATACCCTTGAAATCTAATCTCTTAGCAATTTTCAATAATGTAATACATGGTTATTAAATATAGTCTCCATGTAATACGATAGCTCTCTTGAACTTATTCCTCATTGTGTGTCTTTTGACCAACATCTCAGTTTGCTTTCCTCTGTCTTCTGCATCTTCCCCAAACTCTGGTAATGACCATTTTGCTCTGCTTTTATGAGTTTACCAATCTTAACTTCCTCATATAAATGAGATTATGAGGTATTTATCTTTCTGTGTATGGCTTATTTCATTTAACACGTCTTCCAGTTTCATCCATATTGTTACAAATGACAGGATTTTCTTTTTCTAAAGGCTGTATTCCATTTTTATATAGTACACATTTTAAAAATTTATTCTTTTGTTGGTAGACACTTAGGTTGATTCCGTATCTTGGCAATTGTAAAGAATGCTACAATAAACATGGGTGAGCAGATATTATTTTGAGATAGTGACTTCATTTCCTTTGGATATATACATAGCAGTGGGATTGCTGGATCATACGGTAGTTCTATGTTTGATATTTTTGGAGATCTCCATGATGTTTTCCATAGTGGCTGTATTAATTTACGTTTCCTTCAACAGTTTACTAGGTTTCCATTTTGTCTTTTTGATTTGTCTTTCTGTCTTTTGTCTTTCTGTCATTTTGTCTTGGCATCTTTCGTCTTTTTGATTATAGACATTCTAACATAATGGTTTTATGTTAGAGTGTCTTTAGTGGTTTTAATTTGCATTTTTCTCATCATTAGTAATGTTGACTTTTTGTTTCATACACCTGTTGGCCATTTGTATGTCTTTTTCTGTGAGATATCTGTTCAGATTCTTTGTCCATTTTTAAATCAGATTATTTGTTTTCTTGCTGTTGAATAGCAGGAGATTCCTATGTATTTTTGATATTAACCCCTTACCTTATGTATAGTTTGCAAATATTTTCTTGAATTCTATAGGTTCTTTCTTCTAGCATTTTTTCATAGTAAAAAGTTATAAACATCATATAGGTAATAAGGCAATGGAGAAATAAACAATTGTTTTGTCATATAATTGAATACTATGGAGAATTTAAAATAAATAAACTAGGGTTACAAATTTCAAAGTGAAAAACCCAAGAATAATAATACTTAACAGAAAAACAAGATGCAGAATACACATGGCACATTATAATTAAAGTACACTTGAAATAGCTATATATTAAATAACTATAAATAACTAGAATATGTAGTACAAATTGATATGTACATATTTATATTGATTTGAATGAAAGACAGTAACTTCAGGTATTGCCTATCCTTTGGTGAAATGGGAGAGAGAATGGGATGGATGATGGCTTTTGTGTGCATCTTTTAATTTGTACTCTTAGAAAACAGAAGAAACTCAAAGCAAACATGGCAAGATGTTAGCATTTGCCAAATCTGGTTGGTAGGTACGAGAGTATCTACTACATTTTATTTTTTACATTTTTGTCTAAAATATTTTGTAATGAAAATAAACCTCTAATGGAAACTTAGTTTTATATTATCTGCTTATAAACCTTTATTATGTTGCTATCTTGCAAATGCCGTTACTGTCTGGTTCCAATCTACTTCTTTAAATTGTAAGTCCAGAGTCCCAGTCCTTAAGATGTTTTTCTAAGATCTTGTTGCTCTTGTATTTAGATGCCAAATTTGGGGAAGTGGGCTATACTTTGTGTTATTGAACAGTGTTTTCGGTGAGTTCAGGTATCATGTCCATTTCCTAGGCAGGGCTGCAGAGCCTGTCTTTTTGGGGTAGGCTTAAGGCAGGAGATATTAGACTTTAAAAAATCCGGGATGTTGGAATTCATACCAGTTAAAGATGTTGATAGCAACCAGACTCTTTAGATTTCTACAGGGTTTCAGCATAACTACTTCCTCAAGAAACGAATACCATCCATTGCAAAATTTAAAAATATTCAATGTCTGCCATTCCTGTCTTTAATAACAACCGTCACGTTTCAATGGGCGTGCTTCAATTTGATATTCAGTTTTAATTTGTTTTCAATTTTTCCCAATCATTCTTGATTCATTCTTTCTCTGTTTAGTCAAAATCCAGTTGGCAATAGGGTTTAAAATTTTGTACTTGCGTAATCTTGGAATTTTTAATAGTTTGAATAGTTTGAAATCACGTATTTTGGTCTGGTTATTTAACTTTTTGTTGTGTATCTTTAAGTAACATCTACCTTTTCAAAACATTTTCAATTTATCCATAACAGAAAGTACAAATCAATAAGTATACCTTTCTGAAACTACCAAATTTGAAAGAAAGCAAAATTTTTTAATTTACTTATGAAGTTGTTTGTCTGCTTAAAGTATTTATATGCAATATGTCAGTTCATTCACTTAAGATGATTCACCTCAGTGAATGATTTAGCAAACTCAGGATTTATCTTTCTTACATTGCATAAATATAATGATAGATATGTGCAGGTATTAAATATGCCATTTCAATATCGTTTACTGACTTACAGTGATTTTCAATGTCTGCCCCCAAACAAATGTGTACACCTTTCCAGTGACAGGGATCTTTAAAGTGCTTCTCCTTATAGGAAGTAGTTTATAAATATATCTGTAATATGATCAATAGTCTACTTTTTTAATATTTAGAATATTAGAATATATTTTATTTAACTCTCATCATACTTTTAATTTGAATGACATCACAAAGTTTCTCCTGTTTTTATCCCTCATATTTAGAGTATTGGTTTTGTGATATAGAGAGGCTATAAATTCTTGCTGGCAATAAAACTAAAGTTTTTAAGCCAGTATTAAAAATTCAAGACTCTTCAAGTCATCATGACTTAACTTTTCTTTATTCCTAATTTTATATGGTGATAGATTTAATTTAATTTAATTTCTAGACTTGGCAGAAAGACAGCATGGAAACTTGTGCCATGAGTTACTCACCCCATGAAGATAACAAATGGCTCATTAAACATAGCATATTTAATTATGGAATCATAGAATGGAAGAGATTTTTGAGGGCTTCTAGTTTAACCTTTCTTGTAATCGAGAAACTTTTGTCAACGTGCCAGATGGATAATTATTTAGCCTCTGCTTAAACTTGTGCAGTGTTGAAGATTCCACAGCTTTTCAGGGAAACCCATTACATTTGGGACTTGAAGAATTATTAGAAAATTCTTGCTCACACCTATCTAGCACATGCTCTTTTAAAATTCTATCTGATTGCCCCTGTTACACATCACAGTATACATTAGCTTATCCTTCTACTTGACAATCTTTCAGATATTTTAGTCTACTATTATGTATTTTTAAACCATCTGTTCTTCAAATTAAGAAAAGATGATTTAATATTCCAAGTTAAGTATTAAAATCAGCTTGTGAAAATAATGTCTATCATTAAATAATGATGAAACATAAATAGAATCATAAGAAAAATTATTATAAAATTAGCCCAACAAAAAGAAGGCCGTAAATGTAGAAAATGTAGAGTCTTGATGGTTTTAGGTTGATCTTTAATTTGGATTCTGCACTTTCTAGTAATCAAAGTGAAAACAAGTGATATGGTTGCTTTCAAAAAGTTTCTCAGTGTAACCAAAGGTTTTTCACTGACTTTAGTTCTGGAAGAGTTTATTATATGGTAATTCAAATATAGCTCAGAGTATTTTAATGACCAACGTCCTCAATAAATATGCCTTTGGTGAAGTTGTTGTCATTATTCCTATGGTATTTGTGGAAGTTTCAACCTCTGACGTATTTAGGGAAATAACTGGACGATGTTGTTTGTTTCCAGATGTGTTAGAAAAAATGGACAGTGGACCACTCATTTAATAAATCTTGGCAGGCTGTCTGATATGTCTCACTTTTTTTTTTTCATATACATGCAGCCAAAACAAACATGATATGTCTCAGAATGTAAGCTATGAGGATGTTGCAATTCCCCAGGATAAGCCATGTCAAGAAATGGTCTTAGTCATCTTTGAAAGACTCAGTAGGAAGTTATGAGCTAGTGAGATGTCTTTCCTTTTCATATGAGTGTTAATAATAGAATTCTTGCTGTTTGACACACGATATGTATCTTCATTTGTGTAGTACTGAATACATGTTGTACTTCAGACACCTCAATGCTTTCATAAGGATTGAAGTGCTAATTCCAAAGATTCACTCCAGTTCTATCAAATTATAGATTATTTTTCTCAGTTTATTTTTATCCCAGCTATAAGGGCATAAAAATAAAATAAAAATTGAATACCATATTTTAAATAGTTCAAAAGTGACAAAAGTAACTTTAAAGATATTGATTAAGGCAAAAGTCATCATTTCTGCAGTACTCTATTTATTAGAGTATTTTTATTTGTAAGATAGCTGGTTTGATTGAGAGATAATACAATCATTTACCACAACTTGACTGTGTGTCACCAGTAATTGCTAATAATAGGCATCATTTCTAAAGGTAAATTATATTCTCTATAACAGTAGCTGTTTATTAGGCACCTATTTAAGCTATAATGCCTCTTGTGTTCTCTAGTCTTAGATATACTAAAATGAGGCAGGGCACAATTGCTCACACCTGTAATCTCAGCATTTTGGGAGGGTGAGGTGGGCAGATCACAAGGTCAGGAGTTTGAGACCAATCTGGCTAACATAGTAAAATCCAGTGTTTTCTAAAAATGCAAAAATTAGCCAGACATGATGACACATTTCTGTAATCCCAGCTACTCAGGTGGCCAAGGCAGGAGAATCACTTGAACCTGGGAGGCAGAGGTTGCAGTGAGCTGAGGTCGCACCATTGCACTCCAGCCTGGGTGACAGATTGAGACTCTGTCTAAAAAAAAAAAAAAAAAAAAAAAAAAAAGAAAGAGAAATACTAAAATGAAAATCATTTGGTAGAAAACCCTGTTTGGTCTAAAGAGTGTTAGAGAGCTCAAAATAGCATTGCATGCATAATATAAAACGAAAAGACAAGATACTCTTAACAGCTGAATATAATTATATAAAGAATATTAAATGACAAATTACTTCATTACCTTTATTGTTGAAGAAAATGTAAATAATTCATTAGAAATAACTATACTAATTAGAAATTCAGTTTGAGGTTTACAAGAAGACATTGCCATTCTCCTCTCATGCCATCTCATCTCATATAGATGGCATTAATTCACACGAAAGGAGTGATGTGAAAACTTAATGGTTAATGCCTCAGTAGAAACAAATTAGGACATTTAGCCACCAAAGGAAATTGTTTCCATTGAATTATCTGTTTGTCTCTAATTTTTAGCTGTCTCCTTTCATCTGGTCTTTATACAAAGCTTTTCTTCAGACTAAAGATAATGAGGCCTGACTGTGTTTTTCAACATGTTCACATAAAAAATGAAACAAGTACTGAAAGATACTTTCTCATGTTTGCAGTGTTTAGTGTTATGTATCTGATATTTAGTTTTCCAAATGGAATTATATTCACATGGGTACATTTGTAAATTTTAGCTAGTCAAACAATTGTAAAATACTTCAACTACATAATATGAATCACTCATGCTAATGTTAAGTAATAACAGGATGGATTCTGTAGCCATTTTCTGTCCCAGGAAGCTTTGCAGATGTTACTCAAGAGGAAATCTGAAGATCAGAGATTGGAAAGGAGGGTCAAGCATTGTGGAGTGTTTCTCATTATGAAGTCCCTAGCATGGGTAAACAGGTAGACTATGTGCAGAGCTCTAAATTCTTTACATTGGCTTCTTCCCTTCTGGGATTCCCACTGTGAAGAGAATATGTGCCCTCGGGACCCAAAGTGATGTCCCTCAGGTACTTGATGTCTTGGAAGCCTTGTGATGAGGTGTCTGAACATCTTGGTGCAATGCACAGATGCTAGGAGATGACATACGGTTAGAAATGTGCAGTTTTATATCTGGCTAATAATTAAGTGGTGTGAAAATCACCTCTCTAGAGCAATACATGGTTTTGGGTTTTGATAACATAAAAAAGGAAAATGGAATGAATTCACTTTACAATATGTCTTTTAAAAGTTTTATTTACTTCTCCTAGTATCCTTTGCTTCAAATAATGAATGCTATGAACAGGCAGTGAATTAGATGCTTTTAAGAAGAAACACATAGTGCACCAGAGCACAATCAAAGCTGTGATAGATAAGTTCAGATCTGTCTAGTGCTCTTGGTTTATTGGTCCTTCAGGGACTGCCTGGAAAGTACCAAAGGAAAGATAGTTTTAGGCTGTAGGCAGTTGAAGTGCTGTAGTGAAATCACTTATTAATCTTTAAACAGTACTGTCTGCTATTGTGTGTGTGCTTTAAAGTTCAATTTATCTTACTTTCTTCTGCTGGAATAGGATTTAAGGTCACATTCATAAATACAATCAAACAGCACCATAACAAAAGGTGAAGAAAAGTCACTAGAAGTACTAAATCTTTGGCCAATTGCATCACTATAAATTAAACTGAAGTCTATTATTAAGCTAATAAACTGTGTGTGTGTGTGTGTGTTTGTGTGTGTGTGTGTGTGTGAGAGTCAGTGTAGTATGCCTGTGTGGTGTTATGCTATCTTGCATGAGAAATACTATCACAGGTTAGCAAGCCATTCCTTGTATGATTTGAAAACAATATATGGAAAAGTCATTAGTCTGACTATGGGCAAGAGCAAATTTTCTTTGCTTTAATTTTTTTCTGGTTCATTAAAATGTCATCATGAAGAAATGTAGGTTTCTATGTGGCTTTTAACATCCATGTTATTCTATATTATCTCAAGTTTCTTCACATTCTCAAGGAAAGAACAAAACAATTGGAACTCAAAATTCGATGTATAGACTACTTGGGTAAGTATTCTAGTTACACATATATGTGTGTGTGTGTCTGTATGTGTGTATACTTGTACATGATGTAATGCTGTTCTAATTTGTTTTGTATATTTGTTTTCTTTCCAGTGACATGGAACTTCTAGAAAGCAGTGTGAGAGAAGGGCACTCAGATTTGAAAGAAGCGTCTAGCAGATGTGTCTGTATACAGCAAGTGAAGAACTTACCAAAGGGGTGTGAAAGCAAAATGCTAGTAACCTTATTTGATGTGAATAATTCAGTTATTAAGGCATTACTCACACAGTAAAGAATGTACTACCTATATTTAATGCCATCATCATTTATGTGCAATCTGGTATTAAGTTTAACAGTATACATGGTGTTAGAGGTCATGAGACGCAAAGTCCAAGGAAATCAAATTATATACAGATTGCTAAATATTTCTATTTGCATTTAGAGATTATGCCATCAGATATATCTATGGGAAACAAATACTTACATATTTAACTGTGATAAATGAGGGAGCAATGTGAAGAAGTGTCAGCATTCATACCTAAGCCGTTAATTATACTATACTGCAGAAAAATCACATGAAATGAAGTGAAAGTATCAATATATGACAATAGTAACTTTTAAAATTCTTTGGGAAGTTAGTACCTTTCACTACAGCCTTTAAGTGGAAATCACACTTGATTTCAGAAACTATATTGCTAAATTTTTCCAGCATGAGATCATGGGACATAAGCATGCATTTCTTTTCTCAATATTTAGAAATGAGACACACTTCCAACTTCACAATTACAAATATCTTAAAAGAGAAAAGTAGAAATTTGATGGTTTCATGGTAAACTGCTGTCTGTTTTATGCTCCTACTGTGCAGATTTCTTCTGCATCTAGTACAGAGCAAAATTATCAGCTGTTTGGCCACTAAATCACACTGTGTCTCTAGGTACACAGTGAAATAATGGACACAGTATTTCCAGCAGCCAGAGACCTGAATGAAAGTCATAAATAGAACCATGCCCTTTAGATTGAAATCATCAATTCTGTGAGTGTATAGGTTGCTATCTGTAACGGACTATCAGCTTTTAATAATATTTCGCTGTCGTGAACGGCTAATACAGTTTATGTTAACAATGTTATATGATAACTGTTTCAGCTAATGATCCATTCATTTTTTCCATTAGTGCAAGTTTGTGTGGATGGTCTGATTTTATTTAATCTTCTTTAATGGAACTCAGTGTATAGTTGCAGCAAACCGTTTTAAAACTAGTGTCTGATTACTTATCTCCTGAATTTTGGCAGTGTTACTGATCACTTACAAACCATTTTAACTCTCATATCCTTTACCAATTAAAGAAAATGATAGCTTCTATCAATTATGAATTGTATATTATATTTCTATGGCATATTGAAAAATGTACTGACATATTGCTATATTTGTTCATAATTCATAGATTATACTCCTCACTTTGCACGTACTGAACATGTACTGTTTCACAACTTAGTTTTTTAGCTGAAAGTCCATTTTTAGCTCTTTAGAGATATAATGCCATATGTTGCTTTCTGCAGTATAGCAATGTGATGCACCTTCATAATGGAGTCTGGACTTCTTCCAAAAAGGAAATTGATATAATCCTTCTGGTGAACTGTGAAATCCTACATTTGCACAGTGTCTTACCCAGCAGGAAATGAGCATTCCTCATGGACAGATTTCGTTAGAGGTCTAAGGGAAAGGGATCTGTTGAGAGATTCAGTGCTAACTTCAGCAGCAGGTTAATTGCTAGCTCTAAAATATTTCTGCAGTGTCTTTTCTTCCTGGGGGAAAAATTTTCTAGCCATGTACTCCAAAGCAATTCATACTTTACATTCCATTGTTCTCAATATTGACATGCTTTTGTCAGCTTCTGTAAACATTCCTTGAAGATTTAGTGGTGGCATTGGCAGCACTTTGCATAAATAAAATCTTTTTATTTATGCAAATCAATAGTGCAAGTGACTCGTTTGTGTTCACGGTTTTCATCACGTATCCTGTAATGATGGGAAATTTTGTGAACATAAAAAATATTAACTCTTAAAAGAGTTTAAAAAAGACATATATAATACGTCTTAGACCTTTAAATTTGTAAGACTGTTTTATGTGGGATAGTAATTTTAAAAACATTTTCTGTAAAAAAAATTGGAATAGGGTTGTGAATTATATCACAGTGCTTATCTAGATATTGCGTATGTTGTAGAAATAATAAGACATTGGTTTTGGATTTAAATAAACCAATAACTAATGATGTAAAACAAAAAGAAGCCACACACCTTTCATAGTGCAAGAGGCAGACTGTTGATGGTGTCACAGTACACCATGCACAGTGAATGTATGATGGTAACTCTCTTTGGATATGTTTTCTTTCAAACCTCAGTCACAGAGTTGAGCACCAACTAAGAAATGTGGGTTTAAACTTCTCATGGGTTTTTAAGGACTGTAGGCTGTGGTGATGAAAGATTACTGATCCCTCTGTGAATCGTATATGTTGAGCAGTGAATATATATATATATATATATATATATATATATATACACACACACACACATTATTTTCCATTCTGTTTTTTTTTGATACTACTCACTTTTATATCATGTTATATTTGTGTAGAACTTCATTGCCGACAAGCTCGTTAATAAATGTTATTTTGTTTTACCCTTTAGAAACCCTCAGGTAACATTATTATTACATATTTATTAAAGAAACTATGCTTAGTTTTATACAATATTCCTAAATCTATATAATTCATAATACTAGCAAGAGCTACTGTTTCTTCCCTGCTCACTTTTGTTTTCCATATATTATTTAAGTCTTACAACAATGCTATAAGGCTATTATTTTCAGCAGAGGGGCATCTGAATTAGAGAGGTTAAAGAATTTGCGATAGTCTCTTAACCGAGCTGTCTTTCATTAATTCTTCTTTCCTCCAGTCTTGCTCACTAAAGAGTTGTTGAGTCATTTTTCTATAATGCCGCTAGAATGGCATCGCTCAGTTCATAATATACTTTCAGTGAACGTTAACTGCTTGTTGATGCTGCCTGAACATACTACAGATTTCCTCCTTTGGTGTTTAAGACCTAAGATAAAGTTATCCTAAATTACAATTAAAAGCTTATGCCAGATTTTCCAATACTCTAATATAGCTAATTTGAACTCTCCACCATATATCTTCAAATTTTCCAACATGAATTTTTACTTATGCCAGTAACTTTATTTAAAACAAATCTTTCTCAAATCTGCTTGTCAGCATTTGAACCTATTTCTAATATATGCTTCATGAAAGAATCCTTAATCCATCAAGCAGATATGATAATTTCCTCAAATGAATTCCCATAGCGATTTGTACTTTCTCAATAGTGCCTTGCAGATTTTACCTCATCTTTTAATTTTTCTCTTTTTTGACATATAAAATGTTATATGTGATTAATGCATACAACTTGATGATTTAGACATAAGTATCCAACCATGAAACCATCATCACAATCTATGCCATAAACCTATCAGTCACCTCCAAGTTTCTTCCCATTCTCTTATTATTATCATTCTGCAACAAAAACACTTAAGATCTAATGACTTAGCAAAATTTTAAGTATACACTATTGTTAACTATAGTCAGTGTATGTGTGTGTGTCTGTGTACATGCATATAATAACTATATAGTACAGTAGACCTCTAGGACTTATATATCTTGTGTAACTGAAACTTTGTACCCTTTACTAAAATCTCCTAATTTTTTTCTCCTCCCAGTCTCTGGAAATAACCATTGCAATGTTTTAGTTTCTGTCATTGAAAAATTTCAAGTACCCAAAGCCTATAATATCTTGTTAGGAAATATAGGCATTTTTACTTTCTGGTCCATAATGTTAATATATTATCTAGTATGTGGCTCTAACATATACAGTCACATCAAGTATAATATTGTATTAACAATTGACAAATTTATATTTTTATTGAAGTCAGATCATACTCTTTTTTGTGAAAGAATAGTTTCTAATTTATTGTCATCCTCCACAGTAAAAATTTAACAAAAACACAAGAAAGAATTGAAGTGGAATTATTATTTTGCTTTTCGTTTAAAAGAATGTGCTATCCTCTCATGTTGATCTTACATCAACTTTGTTTTGTTGTTTTTGTTTTTTGCCAGTTTGAACCTATCCTTATAAAATCCAACCCCAGTGATGTTTATAAAACAGTAAAATAGCTTAGAGGGTAAAGTGGAAAGCAGTTTTATTTGATGACTACCCCCTCTCACCACACACACAGTAAAACCAACACAGTGAACTGGTTCAGGTTTGCACATCATTGTCTTGGTCAGCGTCAGGTTCTAGACCCAGCTGAGGGCTGAGGGGAGCAGGTAAACATGGGGCAGGGAACTGGAAGAACAGTCGAGAGACAGGAGGTAAATGAGCATGGCTTTATTCAGCAGCTCCTTCACAGTGTCAGTGTTACATTTATACACCACAGAAACAAAGTGGCTGAGAGCCAGGTGGTAAACTTCTCTATATCATGTCTACATGGCTATGGTTATATAAGACACGGATTGTGTGCATGCACCACAATCCTGCTGAGTCATCCAGGCTGTTTACCCCGACCTTTGCTTGCTGCCCTATGCCTGCAGCACAGCCGTGTTCTTTACAATCATTTTGTTTAGGGAACTGCTCCTTGAGTTTGCTATCCTGTGTGAATGGAATTTATGACAACCTGAAAAGTGTGTCTTGGTGGAGTTAGGGTTCAATGTACTTTATGGTTACTATTGGGAAGCAGTACATACATGAATATAACTTACAAAGTTATATAGATTATTTCTCTCTAAATCCTAGGTAACTTTTCATCCTGGCTTGTGATACCATATTGATATTCTGGGTGTGAAATAGCTGTCAGTCTTAAAATGAAAGATAAAAAGACTATCATAATTTAAAACAGCTGAATATCTGTTTCATATGTCAGAATTTAATGGGATTGGATTTGAAACACTGCATGTCTCTGAAAACATCTTTAGGTAATCATAGGCTCTGTATTGGATGTCCATGTGAAAAGCCATGTGGAATAAAGTCCATGTCATGGAGCTCTTAAAAGGGTGATCTGTTTACTTAGGACAACTTTCTCTAGGTTGGTCCTCAAAGGGAAAGTAGGGGTCTTGGAAGTCCTATAGCTGCTTCTTTACAAATTTAATTTATAACTTGAACTACATTTTTAATTTATGACTCTTAAAATTTCATTTAAATGTCTTCTCACAAATTCTATTTGTAATTTATTTTTTGTTGTATGAGTGTTGTTACCTTTAATAACATACCATGCTTTAATTACAGATACCAATCTGTGACAATAATGACTAAGCCTTCATCCTACTAGTGAAAAATGAGGCTTCTGAAATTACACTTGATCAAATTAAAAATGTTCACTTGAATTTGAATTTTTAGGACTCAATATTCATATATTATAACTATTATAATGAAAGCAGATGGCATTTGCTGAAACAACCTAATAATTAGAGCTGATAGTACGTATTTAAACTGACCCATATGACAGAGATGCTACTTCTCCTTATAGTTTGCTTTAAACCTTAGTGCATTGAAAAGCTCAACTCAGTCACGCAGTGCTGTCCACAGCAAGGAGAGGCTTTTCTCTCTAGCACTGTTAATAGCTCCTAGCAGACAACTACAGCAGTTACCTGGAGTGAAAATCAGATTGTAAAAGAAAATGAAGTGTACTTGTCATTAATACTTATTAAATGAAAATATTTGCAGCAAAATAAAGAGTTGTTCCTCAGTATCCCTGGGAGATGGGTTCTTGGACATCTCTAGAACAGGGTAAGGTGGGGATTTTTTCACAGTCCTTACTCACAGATAAACAAGTATGGTCAATATATCCTGAATAAAATTCCTATAATAACTACAATAAAAAGGACTTTTCTAACATGATCTTTCATGGTAGTCTTTATACTCATGGGTAATGCCGAAGAGCAATTTTTAGCAAAAATACATTTTTTAAAAGAGATACAATACATTGGATTCCTAAGCAAATCATTTTGGCTTTATACAAAATAAAATTTAGAACAGACAAGAAAATTTATTTCTGTAGGATATCCTTCATAAATAGTATTTTTTTTCATAGTTGGACATTGATAAAGGTTGGGGGAAAAGGTTGGTTCATTCTGCATTATCTTTAAAGTACTGATATTATTTGTTGCTGCTTGAATACAGTTACACATGCTTTGACAATAATCTTGACAAAGGTTATAGACGTGTTAGGAAAATTATGGAACTTAATCAGCACACATATCCAAATAGAAGGACAAGGAATGATTTTAGTGCAACTCTAAAATCTTATGTAAAGTTTTCTGATTCTATTGGAATACATGAAAAAGTGGACAATCTGTGCCAGAATTCTTTGCCAGTGATTTCAGATAGAACTCTTATATCTGGAAATGATTTTATCCCAGTTGGCTCCACTAATTGCCCATGATGATTATAGAAATGTTTCAAATACTTCTTGGTTCTATTTTTAATAAATGCAGAGTGACTTTATAAAAGCATATAACAAAGCGTTTATTCTGGATTAACGAACACTTTATTCAGCTTTATTGAGGTATAACTGACAGAAATTGTATATGTTTAAGGAGTGCAATGTGATACTTAACATACGTATACATTGTGAATGATTTCTACTATCAAGTTAATTAACATATCCATTATCACATAGTTACCTTTTATGTAGTGAGAACACTGAAGATCTACTCACTTACCATATTTGAAGTATATAATACAGTATTATTAACTGTAATCACCATGCTGTACTTTAGATGTATAGAAAATACTGATCCTGTATAAATGAACCTTTATACACTTTGACCAACATCTCTCTGTTTCCTTTCCCTCAAAACCTTGGCAACCACCATTTTACTCTCGGCTTCTAGGAGACTGACTTTTGTAGATTCTACTTATAATGAGATCATGGAGTATTTGTCTTTCTGTGCCTGGCGTATTTCACTTAGAATAATGTCCTCCGCTTCATGATCATGTCGGATATAGATGTTTACTGCTTTACACTTCCTTCTTAGAACTACTTTATCTGTATTCCCTAAGCTTTGGTATGTCGTGTTTCTATTTTCTTTTGTCTCAAGATAACTTCTTTAATTTCCCTTTTGATTCCTTCTTTAACTCATCAGTTATTCAGAAGTATATTGCTTAATTTTCAAGTATTTATGACTTTGCCAAGTTTCCTCCTGTAATTGATTTATAATTTCATACAATTGTGGTTAGGAAAAATACTGGATATGATTTTAATCTTTTAAATGTATTTTGTAGCCTGATATATGATCTATTCTGGAGAACATTCCATGTGTTCTTGAAAAGAATATGTATTTATTGCTTTTGGATGAAGTATTTTGTATGACTGTTAGCTCCATTTGTTATATAACATTCCTTGAGTTCACTGTTTTCTTGCTGAATTTTTGTCTGAATGAACTTTTTATTATGAAGAATGGGGGGCCGGGTGTGGTGGCTCATGCCTATAATTCCAGCACTTTGGGAGGCTGAGGCGGGTGGATCATGAGGTCAAGAGTTCGAGACCATCCTGGTCAACATGGTGAAACCCCGTCTCTACTAAAAGTACAAAAATTAGCTGGGCATGGTGGCACAGCCTGTAGTCCCAGCTACTCGGGAGGCTGAGGCAGGAGAATTGCCTGAACCCAGGAGGCAGAGGCTGCGGTGAGCCAAGATTGCACCATTGCACTCCAGCCTGGGTTACAAGAGTGAAACTCCGTTAAAAAAAAAAAAAAAAAAAGAATGGGGTACTGAAAGTCCTATACTATTATTTTATTATTTTATTACTGTCTATTTCTCCCTTCAGCTGGGTTAATACTTGCTTTACATATACAGATGCTTCAACAGTAGGTGTACACATATTTACAATTGTTACATCCTCTTGATGAAATGACCCCCTTAAGGTTACATATGACCTTCTTTGTCTCATGAGAGTTTTTGACTTAAAGTTTACTTTGGCTTATGTAAGTAAAGACCCTGCCTGCTCTCTTTTAGTCACCATATAGGTAGAATACTTTTTTTTATTCCTCCACTTTCAGCCCATGTGTGTTCTTCAAATTAATATGAGTTTCTTACAGGCAGCATATTCTGGGTCTTGTTTTGTATCCATTCAGCTATTATTTCTTTCAACTAGGGAATTTAATCCTTTTTATTTAAAGTAATTATTGAGATGTAAAGACTTACTATGGCCATTTTGCTGATTGTTTACTTACTGTTTTGAAATTTATTTTTTCCTTTGTTCCTCTCTTGCTGTATTCCTTCGTCATTTGATGATTTTATAGATAGAGTTACGGTTTGATTCTTTTTCTCTTTTTTTAAATTATAGTTTAAGTTCTGGGGTACATGTGCAGAAGGTGCAGGTTTGTTACACAGATATATATGTGCCATGGTGGTTTGCTGAACTCATCAACCCATCATCTACATTAGGTGTTTCTCCTAATGCTATTCCTCCTCCTGCCCCCAAGCCCCAAAAGGCCCAGGTGTGTGATGTTCTCCTCCCTGTGTCGATGTGTTCTCATTGTTCATCTCCCACCTATGAGTGAGAACATGTGGTGTTTGGTTATCTGTTCGTGTGTTAGTTTGCTAAGAATGATAGTTTCCAGCTTCATCCATGTCCCTGAAAAGGATATGAACTCATTCTTTTTTGTGGCTGCATTGTATTCCATGGCATATATGTGCCACATTTTTTTAATCCAGTCTTTCATTGATGGGCATTTGGGTTGGTTCCAAGTCTTTGCTATTGAGAACAGTGCTGCAATAAACATAGCATGTGCATGTTTCTTTTTAGTAGAGTGATTTATAATCCTTTGGGTATATGCCCAGCAATGGGATTGCTGGGTTAAATGGCATTTCTATTTCTAGATCCTTGAGTAATCACCACACTGTCTTCCACAATGGTTGAACTGAATTTACACTCCCACAAAGAGTGTAAAAGCGTTCCTGTTTCTTCACATCCTCTTCAGCATCTTTTGTCTGTTAATTTTTTAATGATCGTCATTCTAACTGGCATGAGATAGTTTCTCAATGTGGTTTTGATTTGCATTTCTCTAATGACCAGTGATGATGAGCATTTTTTTCATATGTCTGTTGACTGCATAAAAGTTTTCTTTTGAGAAGTGTCCATATCCTTTGCCAACTTTTTGATGGGGTTGTTTTTTCTTGTAAATTTAAGTTCTTTATAGATTCTGGATATTAGCCCTTTGTCTGATGGGTAGATTGCAAACATTTTCTCCCATTCTGTACATTGCCTGTTCACTCTGATGATAGTTTTTTTTTTTTTTCTGTGCAGAAGCTCTCTAGTTTAATTAGATCCCATTTGTCTATTTTGGCTTTTATTGCCATTGCTTTTGGTGTTTTAGTCATTAAGTCTTTCCCCATGCCTATGTCCTGAATGGTTTTGCCTAGGTTTTCTTCAAGGGTTTTTATGGTTTTAGATCTTACATTTAAGTCTTTAGTCCATTTTGAGTTAACTTTTTGTATAATGTCTAAGGAAGGGATCCAGTTTCAGCTTTCTGCATATGGGTAGGCAGTTTTCCCAACACTATTTATTAAATAAGGAATCCTTTCCCCGTTGTTTGTTTTTTTCAGGTTTGTCAAAGATCAGATGGTTGTAGATGTGTGGCATTATTTCTGAGACCTCTGTTCTGTTCCATTGGTCTATATATCTGTTTTGGTACCAGCACCATGCTGTTTTTGTTACTGTACCCTTGTAGTATAATTTAAGTCAGGTATTGTGATGCCTTCAGCTTTGTTCTTTTTGCTTAGGATTGTCTTGGCTATGCAGGTTGTGTATGAAATTTAAAGTAGATTTTTCCAATTCTGTGAAGAAAGTCAATGGTAATTTGATTGGAATAGCATTGAATCTATGAATTAGTTTGGCCAGGATGGCCATTTTCATGATACTGATTCTTCCATCCATGAGCATGGAATTTTTTCCATTTGTTTGTGTCTTCTCTTATTTCCTTGAGCAGTGGTTTGTAGTTCTCCTTGAATTGGTCCTTCACATCCCTTATAAATTGTATTCTTATATATTTTATTATCTTTGTAGCAATTGTGAATGGGAGTTTACTCATGATTTGGCTCTCTGTTTGTCTATTATTGGTATATAGGAATGCTTGTGATTTTTGCACATTTACTTTGTATCCTGAGACTTTGCTAAAGTTGCTTATCAGCTTAAGGAGATTTTGGGCTGAGATGATTGAGTTTTCTAAATATACAATCATGTTATCTGCAAACAGAGATAATTTGACTTCCTCTCTTCCTATTTGAATACCCTTTATTTTTTCTCTTGCTTGACTGCCCTGGCCAGAACTTCCAATACTACATTGAAGAGGAGTGGTAAGAGAGGGCATCCTTGTCTTGTGCCAATTTTCAAAGGGAACGCTTCCAGTTTTTGCCCATTCAGTATGATATTGGCTGTGTGTTTGTTATAAATACCTCTTATTATTTTGAGATATGTTCCATCAATACCTAGTTAATTGAGAGTTTTTAGCATGAAGGGCTGAATGTATTTTGTCAAAGGCCTTTCTGCATCTATTGAGATAATCATGTAGTTTTTGTCATTGGTTCTGTTTATGTGATGGATTACATTTTTGATTTGCATATGTTGAACAAGCCTTGTATAGCAGCAAGGAAGCTGACTTGATCATGGTGGATAAACTTTTTGATGAGCTGCTGGATTCAGTTTGCCAGTATTTTATTGAGGTTTTTCACATTGATGTTCATCAAGGATATTGGCCTGAAATTTTCTTTTGTTGTGTCTCTGCCAGGTTTTGGTATCAGGATGATGCTGGCCTCATAAAATGAATTATGGAGGATTCCCTTGTTTTCATTGTTTGGAGTAGTTTCAGAAGAAATGGTACCAGCTCCTAGTTGTACCTCTGGTAGAGGCATTCAACATTTTTTCCTTCATTTCAACCTTGATGAATATAATAATTATGTGTCTTGGGGTTGCTATTCTTGAGTAATATATTTGTGGTGTTCTCTGTATTTCCTGAATTTGAATGTTGGCCTGCCTTGCTAGGTTGGGGAAGTTCTCCTGGATGATAGTCTGAAGAGTGTTTTCCATTCTCCCCATCACTTCAGGTACACCATCAAATGTAGATTTGGTCTTTTCACATAGTCCCATATTTCTTGGAGGCTTTGTTTATTTATTTTCACTCTTTTTTCTCTAATTTTGTCTTCTCACTTTATTTCCTTGAGTCAATCTTCAATCTCTTATATCCTTTCTTCGGCTTGGTCAATTTGGCTATTGATACTTGTGTATGCTTCACACAGTTCTTGTGCTGTGTTTTTCAGCTCCATCATGTCATTTATGTTCTTCTCCAAGCTGGTTATTCTAGTTAGCAATTTGTCTAACCTTTTTTCCAGGTGCTTAGCTTCCTTGCATTGGGTTAGAACATGCTTCTTTAGTTCAGAGGAGTTTGTTATTACCCACCTTCTGAAGCCTACTTCTGTCAATTCGTCAAACTTATTCTCCATCCAGTTTTGTTTCTTTGCTGGTGAGGCATTGTGATCCTTTGGAGGAGAAGAGGCATTTTGCTTTTTGGATTTTTCAGCCTTTTTGCTTGGTTTCTCCCCACCTTCTTGGATTTAACTACCATTTGGTTTATGATGTTGGTGATGTCGAAGTTATTTCTTTCTGTTTGTTAGTTTTCCTTCTAACAGTCACGCCTCTCTGGTGTAAGTCTGCTGGAGTTTGCTGGAGGTCCACTCAAGACACTGTTTACCCAGGTATCACCAGTGGAGGTTACAGAACAACACAGATTGCTGCCTGTTCCTACCTCTGGAAGTTTCATCCCAGAATGGTACACACCAGATGCCAGCCAGAGCTCTCCTGTATGAGATGTCTGTTGGCCTGTGTTGGGAGGTGTCTCCCAGTCAGGATACATGAGGAATAAGGGACCCACTTGAGGAGGCAATCTGTCCCTTATCAGAGCTCAAACACTGTGCTGAGGCAACAGCTGCTCTCTTCAGAGCTGTTTGGCAGGGACATTTAAGTCTGCTGAAGCTGCGCCCACAGCCACCCCTTCCCCCAGGTGCTCTGTCCCAGGGAGCTGTGGTGCGCTCTGCCCAGTTCAAACTTCCTGGCAGCTTTGTTTACACTGTGAGGGTAAAACCATCTACTCAAACCTCAGCAATGGTGGATGCCCTTTGCCCCCACCAAGCTCATATCCCAGGTCGACCTCAGACTGCCATGCTAGCAGAGAGAATTTCAAGCCATGAGTTTTAGCTTGCTGGGCTCCATGGGGGTGAGACCCATTGAGCCAGGCACCGGAGAGAATCTCCTGGTCTGCTGGTTTGTGAAGACCATGGGAAAAGCACAGTATCTGGGTCAGAATGCACTGTTTCTCCTGGTACAGTCTCTTGCAGCTTCCCTTGGTTAGGAAAGGGAAATCCCTCGACCCCTTGTGCTTCCCGAGTGAGATGATGCCCCACCCTGCTTTGGCTTGCCCTCCATGGGCTACACCCACTGTCCAAGCAGTCCCAGTGAGATGAACCAGGTACCTCAGTTGGAAATGTAGGAATCACCTGCCATCTGCGTCAATCTCACTGGGAGCTACAGACTGGAGCTGTCCCTATTCAGCCATCTTGCCAGCAATCCCTTTTCTCTTTCTCTTTTGCATATCTACAGGTTTTATTCTTTGTGGTTTCATGAGATTTACATGAAGTATCTTAAAGTTATAACATTTATTTTAAGCTGATAATATTGATTCTGTACAAAACACTACAGTTTAACTTCTCATTCCACACACATTTTGTTATTGATGTCACAATCTACATCTTTTTACATTGTGCATATTAACCAATTATTGTAGATATAGTTTTTAATACTTAGTTCTTTTACTTTTATGCTAGAGTTAAAATTGAATTATGCATCACCATTACAACGTTAGTGTATTCTGACTTGACTATATTCTTTTCTTTACAGTGAGTTTTATACTTTCATGTTTTCCCACTTTTACTTAGTATCCTTTTATTTCAACTTAAAGAACTTCCCTTAGCATTTCCTGTTACACAAGCCTAGTGGTGATGAATTCCTTAAGAATTTGTTTGTCTGGCAATATCTGTATTTCTACTTCATTTCTGAAAAGCCACTTTGCCATGTATTGTTTTCTTGGTTGGCAGCATTTTTTGCTTTCAACGCTTTGGCTATATTATACTAATATGTCTTAGCCTACCAGGTTTTGACTGATCAATCTATTTATAGTCCTATTAGGGATTCCCTTGTAAGTGATAATTCACTTTTCGTTTGCTGCTTTCAAAATTCATTCTCTTTTTCTTTTGAGAATTTGACTATTACATTTTGGAGGAGACTCTTTGTGCTCAATCTATTTGAATCTGTTTGGGCAAACTGAATATTCATTTCCCTTTCCAGATTTGGAAAGTTTTCTGTCATTGTTTCTTTAAATAAGCTTTCTGTTTTTGTCTCTTTCTCTGCTCCTTCTTAAACTTTCGTAATCCATGTAATGCTTCTTTTGATGGTGTCTCCTAAGTCCTATAGGCTTTCTTCACTCTTTTCCTTATTTTTTCTATTTAATCTTCTGACTACATAATTTTAAATAACCTGTATTTAAGCTCACTGAGTCTTTTTTTCTGCTTGATTAAGTCTGCAATTGAATCACTCTATTTAATTTTTTTCTTGAGTCTTTGTATTCATCAGCACCACAATTTTCATTTAATGTTTTATTATGGCCTCTATCTCATTGTCAAGCTTTATATTTTGTTTATGTGAACATACACAAGTTTTGATTTTATTTTGTTTAGTTGTCTGTGTTCACTTATTGGTTGCTATCTTCATTTGACATTTTCTGGCAGGCAGTTCATAGCTCTCCATTTTTGCAGGTCTGGTTAGTAGTGCTTTTTTATTTATTTAGTGGTGTCATGTTTCCATGATTATTCATGTCCCTTGTGGCCTTGTGTCACACACTTGCTTAAGTAGACAAGTCTTCCAGTATTTACAGAATGGCCTTGGCAGGCAAAGCTCTCATTAGTCAGCTCTTCTTCAGGGACCGGGGCAGGCTTATTGACAGAATACTTGGGAAGACTGCCTCGTGCCTGGGTCAGTGAGTGGGTATGCCTAGTGCTTGTGTCTGAAAAGATTATCCTAGTGCCTGAGTCCTTTGGAATGATCCTGGAGCTTGGATCCATGTTGGTGGGGCTGGCATCTGGTTACACAGAAGCAAGCCTGAAGCTTCAGTACATGGGTATGGACCTGGATCCTGGATTCTTTGTAGCCAGCCTATAGACTAGGTTCATCAATATGAACCTGGTATCTGGTACTGCAAGGGGTGGCCTGGAGGTTAATCTTACACTGGGATGGGCCTAAAGCTCATGTCTGAAGGGAGAAGCCTGAAGTCTGGTATCATAAAGATGATCTAGCACTAGGTCAGGCTTACAGCCTAGGACTGCAGAAACTGTTGTGGCATTGGCATCAGCCTGAGGCATGGGTCCTCAGGGGTAGGCTGGAAGTTGGTACTACAGGGGCCAGCCTGGAGCCTTAGGCCATGTAAGAAGACTTGCACTTAGCTGGGACTGAAGCCTAAAGCTGTGGGTGTTGAACTGGTGGCCGCAGCATGGATATCAGTCTGGCTCCAGAATTCACTGGGATGGGCCTGGTACTTGGGCAAAGTCAGTTACTCACTTTACTCCCCTTCTCCCACAAAAAAGGCATTTCTCTCTAAGCAGCATGGGATTGGAGGAGGGGTGATGCCAACAATGTGAAACTATTCTTCCTATTCTCCTCTTCAGTGCATCTTTTCTTATTTCTGTGTTCCACTTGGGTGCTGTAATATCTCACTTGTATGCTCTCGTGAAGTTATTTTTGCTTGTGATAGTTCTTCACATTTGCTTCTGTGACTGAATGAGTGCTGGAAACTATTTCACCATCTTTCTAATATCACTTTCTTCCACTCTACTGAATAAGTGTGCGCACACACACACACAAAAACGTATATATATATATATAAATATGAAAATTTATGAAAAATAGTAATCAAATTGTAGAGTATTTGACCTTAAGCCAGATTTAATTGTCAAGGCAATCCTAGTGTCTCAAACCTCATATCACGTGTAAACTTAAAAACATTTAGATTTCCATTCTTAATTTCTGAATATATATGCAGTTTATAGTTTCAAATCATTAAAGTGAAAAAAAAATTGTAAATGCAAAACAGACCCATTTCTGTTTTAGAGTACTCTAAATAAAGTGTTCTAGCTGTCTGTAATATTCTTGTTGACCCTGATATCTACAAGGTATGAATATGCAAGTTCTATTTGAGCATAGTAATTGGGGGTGATGCTTAAGTTTGACCCAGAAAAGTTTCATTCCAAAGGAAACAAAACTACCAGTAAAAGCTAAAATAAATGTTTCACTTTATTCATAACATTGACAAGTTGATTAAAAAGGGCCAGGGTTAGGGTGAGGCAAACTTTGAGCTTGAGGCACAAAATTTAAGGGAGTACTCACTCTCGGCTGCTGACGAGTTAGAAAAGGAGTATTCTGTGCAGAAGTAGAGATCCAGGGTTTTTGCCTCAGGTATAGGCAGTCAGTACTTCAGTGAACGAGAAGGACACTCCATGGGTGAGCCTAGAGGACACAGAGCAATGATGTATTTTAGTACTATTTGCACAGATGGTGGAGGTGGCGTCTGTGCTGATATTTTAAATGGCGCAGTTAGCTGACATTAGGACCTAGCAATGTATAGAAAAGTTGTTCTTTGTAGCACATTCCTTGTACAACTTTGAAGTTTCTTTTAGTGATTTTATGTTCTTCAAAGCTGTTTACACAAAAGATAAATATTTTCATAGCATGCATGTATATAGATATCTCAAAAATTTAATTACACAAGAAGACAATTTGGGTATTTTAATATTAAATACTTTTTAAAAACTGAAAATGAGAGGGAAATCATCATATTTTTTCCTTCCAGGAGGAGAGAAGCCAGGTGCCTAAGTCCAGCATTTCCCCCATATTCCACTGTGAAGAGCCATTCTGTTACATAAACATACATGTCTTGCTCTTTCTACTTTAGATTCTATATTTTGTGAGCTCATGTGCTTATAATTATTTATACTTTCTCCAAGGTATCACCTAATAATTCAGATAATTGAGGATTAATAATTATTGGCAACTTCCTGTTCATTTGCTTCTAGACCAATGGGAAAAAAAAAAACAGACTTATGGAAAAATACACAGCAAAATGGTTTGAAGAGTAACAATCTAGCTCCAAACTAAAGGGAGCTTTCATAATACTTTTTCCATCCCCAATCTAAGAAGCCTAGAAGCCTAGAACTGTAGAGCTGACAGCCAGGAGGCAAATATGAAGGACTTCACCCTTGCCTCAAACACCTTGAAGCAATAGGGTGAGTAGCGGGTCTGGATTCCCAAAAACAGAGGTGGAAACGAGAATATGCTTCATCTGGCCATTAAGTGAAAGCAAGCAGGAAGAGAGAGAAAAAAACTGAAAATGGGAGGGAAATCATCATATTTTTTCCTTTCAGAGAGAGAGGAGCCAGGCACCTAGGTCCAGTATTTACCCCCAGAGAAGTTCAGTATTTCCCCAGGGAAATCTGGGGCACACCGGACCAGCTATCTTCATGTTATGTTTATCTATAAATCCTAATCTACAGGGAACAGTAATTGAGAAGTGAAGAACAGAGGAAAAGCCTTTCTTCTAATCCTCCTTTTGTAAGAGAGTAGTAGCAATAAATGTTTCTATATTTCGTTCAAAGCAGTAGCATGTGGAGAGGGAAAGTAGAGTTTCCTCTATGTCATGTCCTACATACTAGGGAAGCATTTTTAAATGTATTATCTCTTTTTATCCTACCAAGAACCCTACTATTTAGGGAATTTATATTCCCACTGTACAGATTCGGAACCTGAGGCTTAGAGAGATACAGTAACGTGGCTTATGTCATAAGGTAAGTGTAGAGCAGAGCTTGGACTCAAACCTGTGCTTTGGTACACTACATGGATGGAATTTTATCACAGATATTCATATGGCTCAGTTGGAATATTACTTTTGCTATGATGCTTCCTTTATTCCTCTGATCAGATATAAATACTGTTCTACTCTCAGCATCTCCATATTTACTTAGTAGTTTGTAGATTTCTTTATACACTCTAGGATTTTTGCTTATTTATTTAGGTGTATTTGTTATCTCCTTTACTTGATTTTATGCTAGGTGGGAGAGAGGCTTATGTCTAAATCCTGTTTGTATACAACATAGGACCTCACAAAGATTTATTCAGTGACTTAAATTTTGCTTCTGAAAATTTAATAATTTGACCAGTTCTGAGGTTTAAAAAATGATGAAAATTTAATTGTAACTGTAGAGAAAATTTCTGTTTCCTTTAAGATAAAATTGACGTTTTGATGTTTTGTGCATTGTGTTCAGTTGCATGCAGAATTAATCTCTGAATATCAAGGTCTTTGATTCAAATTATTTTCTTTGGCTAAAAGGCCATTTGGCAAGAAATGTTCTTTTGAACCCTATAGCTCTTGAATTGGTGCCATCTTGTTAAAATCCCTAACACTGTTCTGTGCCATTTGAATTGGGATGGAAAAAGAAAGCTATTATTAACCTGCAACTCTTTTGCTCAACTGGAATTCTGCCTAAGGTCTGACAGGCTTTATTTTAAGCCCCATCTTCTTACGTGAGGAGTTTACACGCAAGCCCTGAGATTTTGAAAGCTAACCATCATGGTGTGTGCATGAAATCCCGAGTCTTTTCTACATCTGTTATCTGCTTGAAAATTCTGACCTGAAGGCACAAAGCATTTAAATTACAGACCATATGGAACATCTGGAAATTTCTGATTTCCATTTGGTGGGCCATAACTAAAACCCATCTCTTCCTAGTTCATTACTTCACTCACTAATGATTAGTGCTACATCAGGTCTGTTTCAATTCCCCTTTCTGGTCTGATAGTTCTCTATGTCTTTTATTTCCTGCTGTCTTGAACTCTGCTTCACTTGCTCCCCTCCATCTCATTTATTGTAATGACAAACCTCCCTCCACAAATTATTTTAGTTCAATTAAGTATCCAGGAAGGCCAGACATTAACAACACGTTATCCCTCAAGGTAGATGACTACTTGTTGTGAGCGCACCTTGTTCGAAAGAGCGCTTGTGATATTTTCATTCATAAGCCTTATGCTTACATAAGGGACTATGAAAAATTGTGTCAAAAATATATATATTATTTTACTTTCTAATTTTGTACATATTCAACTATTGTCCTCTTGACATTGAGCTTTTTGGTCATGTATTTGAAGATGACAGTAGGGATAAGTTACCTCTGTGACATTTTTATACTTTTATATTACTTAGTTTTAGTAAGCAGTTCAGGGAAAAAAATATTGCATATGCAGGAAGCAACTTCTTTAGGCTCCTCTTTTTATTCTGTGCTTCTTTTCTAGATCCTCCTCACCTAAGATTGTCACTTCCAGCCATGCTTGCATTAAGTCAGCTTACTCTTCCTTCCAATTAAATATGTGATTTTAACATTTTGAAGTATAATAATGGCTTTGGAGATGAAGCCAGTTGTAGCAACAGTGTAGGAAGGTTGAAGAAAGCACTGACAGTTTTATAAATTTGAAAATGAGACTTTTCCTTCCTCTTTCCACATAGGTAAGATGTGTAAAATTTGGTGTGAATGGCACATGTAGATATCCTGTATAATTCTGTATTGACTTTTAAAAAAGCAATAGAAAATGTCCTTGATGTTTTGGGGGCTTGAGTGAATGCTAATGATATATAGTCCTTTTTCTGTGCTGTGAACTAGACATAGGGAGCAAAAATAAAAATAGAGGCTTCACAGCTGGGCACAGTGCCTCTTGCCTGCAATCTCAGCACTTTGGGAGGCCAAGGTGGGCAGATCACCTGAGATCAGGAGTTCAAGACCAGCCTGACCAACATGGAGAAACCCCATCTCTACTAAAAATACAAAATTATCGGGCATAGTCTCACATGTCTGTCATCCCCACTACTTCGGGTCTAGGGCAGTAGAATCACTTGAACCTGGGAGATGGAGATTGTGGTGGGCTGAGATGGCACCATTGCACCCCAGCCTGGGCAACAAGAGCAAAACTCTGTCTCTCTCTCGTATATACTTGTGAAGTATATATGAGTGTGTATATATATATATACACACACACATATATATATATATACGTATATATGTATATACACACATATATACGTATATATATATACACACATATATATACGTATATATACGTATATACATATATACACATATATAGGTATATATATATGTATATACGTATATACGCATATACGTATATATATGTATATACGTATATATGCATATATACGTATATATATATATATACGTGTATATGTGTGTATATAGAGAAGGTTAATGGCTGTAACATGAGTTGGTAAGAAAATGAGGGGAGAAAGTGCATGGTTATTCTTGCTAAAGACAGCTCTGTTAAGAAAAAAACAAAAATGTGTTCATCTTTGCTATTTTGTATACAAGATAAGTTTTTAAGCCTGAAATGCAATTTTATGACCAACATACTTTTATATTTTGAAGTGTTATGAACCTATAACTTTTGCTACTTTGCCAAGGAACCATATATTTTAAAGTATGGCTTTTAGGAGAAGTTTTTAATAGCAAAGTAGTTATCAGTCATGGAGTCAGAGCAGGCATGTGGTAAGATTAGCATGAGGAGCTTTGGGCAAGAGGCATGAATAGGAAAAAAAAAATACAAGTTAGGAAAAAAAGAAATTACCACCCTAAGAAAAAAGAAAAAGCAAGAAAAAAAGATCAAAAAGTACAATTTAAAAAATAGATTATTTTTAGAGTAGTTTTATGTGTACAACTACATTGAGAGGAAGTTAGAGATTTCTCATGAATCCCATATTTCTACACATGCTTGGATTTCCACTATCAACATCCCACTTCAGAGTGGAACATTTGTTAGAATCAATGAACATACATTGAGATGTCATTATTATCCAAACTCTGCAGTTTTCTTAAGTTTTACTTTTGGGGTTGTATACTCTATAAGTTTTAGCAACTGCATAATGACATGTATTTACCATTAAATTCACACAAAATGGATTCATGGCCTTAAAAATCTTCTGTGCTCTGCTAATTATTCCCTTTCTCCCCTCATCTTCTGGAAACTATGAATCTTTTTACTATCTCCATAGTTTTTTATCTTTTCTAGATTGTCATATAGGTGGAATCATACAGTATGTAGCATTTTAAAATCAACTTCTATCATCTATCATTTAGTAATATCCATTTAAGTTTCTTCCATGTCTTTCTGTGCTTTGATAGCTTATTTCTTTTTAGCACTGAATAATACTCCATTGTCTGGATGTGCCACAGTTTATTTATCCGTTCACCTACTGAAGGACATCTTGGTGCTTCCATGTTTTGGCAATTATAAATAAAGCTGATGTGCAGGTTTTTGTAAGGATATAAAATTTCAAGTCCTTTAGGTAAATACCAAAGAGTGCAACTGCTGGGTCAGGTTTGGAAGAAATTACCAAATTATCATCCAAGTTTGCTAAGCCTTTTTTCATGCTTAACAACAATGAATGAGATTTCCTATTGCTCCACATCCTCACTACCATTTACTGTTGTCAGTATTAAAGATTTTGGCCATTCTAATAGGTGTGTAGTAATATGTCATTGTAGTTTCAATTTTCAGTTCTTTAATGACATATGATGAGGCACACCTTTTTATATGCTTAATTGACATCTGTATATCTTCTTTGGTGAGGTGTCTGTTCAGGTTTTCGCCCAGATTTTTATTGGGTTATTTTCTTATTGTTGAGTTTTAAGAGTTTTTGGTATATTTTGGGCAACAGTCCTTTATCACAAAGGTCTTTGCAAATATTTTCTCCTAGTTTGCGGCTTGCCTTTTATATTTCTTGACATTGTCTCTTACAGAGCGGTACTTTTTAGTTTTAATAAAGTTCAGCTTATTAATTTTTTCGTTCATGGATCATGCCTTTGGTGCTGTATCTAAAAGTCATTGCCACCTCCAATATCATCTAGGTTTTGTTTTATATTATTTTCTGGGAATTGCATAGTTGTGCGTTTACATGTAGGCATATGACTCATTTTAAGTTATTTTTTGTGAAGGGTGTTAGGTCTATGTCAAGATTTATTTATCTTTTGCATGTGGATATACCATTGCTCCAATGCCACTTGTTGAAGGGACTGTCTTTTCTCCACTGTATTGCCTTTGCAAAGGTCAATTGATTATATTTATTTGGCTTCTTTCTGGTATTTTTGTCCTGTTCTATTGGTTTGTCTTTCTTTTTTTTTTCCAATACCACACTGTCTTGACTATTGTGCCTTTATAGTCAGTCTTGAGGTCAGGTAGTATCAGTCCTCCAACTTTATATTTCTCTGTCATTATTGTGTTGGCTGTTATGGGTCATTTTCTTCTCCATATAATCTTAGAATCAGTTTATACTGACAAAATAACTTGCCAGGAATTTTGACTGAGTTTGTATTAAATCAATAGATCAAGTTGGGAAGACCTGCTACCTTGACAGTATTGAATCTTCCTATTAAAAACCATGGAATATTTCTCTATGTAATTCATTCTTTTATTTCTTTCATCAGAGTTTTGAATTTTTCCTCAAATATAGCTCATACATTTGAAAAAATTATACCTAAGTATTTCACTTTTGGGGTTTCTAATGTATATGGTACCGTGTTTTTAATTTCAGATTTCACTTGTGTATCGCCTGTATATGGGAAAGAAATTGACTTATACATTAACCTTGTATCCTGCAAACTTGCTCTAATTGCTCATTAGTTCCAGAGGGTTTTTTGCTACTGTTGTTGAAGAGCATAATTTCTTATTTCATCAGAATTCCAAAAACTATGAGAGAAGGGGTGGTATCACTAAGGCTACTGGAATTGGGAAAGCAGCTTAGAAGAGAATAATAAAGGTAAATAAGAGGCTTTTGTATGACCAAATAAAATAAAACATTCTTCTGTCGATCCATCTCCAAGTGTATTTGTATACCAAATATCATCATTCTAGAGCCCTTTGCTATTAATTAAGGCCAAAAAGGAAACATTTCTACTCCTAGAATAGTAAAAAATGGCTAAGGTTTGTTGGAGGTTAAGCAACCATATGAGCATTTGTGAAATAATCATGCATTTTCTGCTATAATACTTCTACTCAAGTAGAGGGTATGATTTCTTTGAAAAGTTGACCCTAGTTTTAAGTCCTGGTTTCAATTTTAACCTAATTTAACAATATATAGCACTGACTTAATATAATAATATAGGGCATTGTGAAAGCTATCCACCTCTCTGTTCCGTAATTTCTTTACATTTTTAAGTTAGAGTTAACTAGACAATTTCAAAGATGTCAGTATCTTTTCATTCTTAAATTATCTGACTTTAAAGGGAGAGAAAAGCCTCAATCACCTATATATGTTATGAGCAATCTCAATTTTGAGAACACTTTGTTTTTAACTGTAGATGATCAACTCATTATTTATTATAATTTTACTTACTGGTTTATTTTTTGAGTGTCATGTTATCAGGGAAGAAAAATTAATTATTTAATGTTCATCCCAAAGTAGGGAATGTTTTCAAGACTATTGAGAAGTCCAGAATTAAAACGTGTACATGGTCTCTTCTGGAAAAGAGATATTTTCACTAATTTAGGCTAATGTTAGTCTTTGCTGCATCTGATACTATTGCTTATCAGTACATTGAAAAGTTTGAAAATTTATATAAAAAACTTTACTGGATGTAGTTTATCTGTTATGTACTAAACACAAGGGGTAGTAGAAGAAGGAGGTCAGTAAAAATACAAGTATATGATTCCTGACCAGAAACAGTTTTTATTTTAATAAATTAGACAAATATAAGCCAAAAATACATGTGAATGGCTATGAGAGCTATGTGATATACATTGACTAAAACAAATTTTGAAAATACGTGATTTTAAGTTTCCAAAGTGGAACACTAGAGATGCAATGTGATGTGATCACTCTTGCTTAGCAGTTAAGGCCATACTTTTGAATCAGATGAGCTTGAGTCCTGTGGTACAATTGATTCACTGTTTTACCTTAGGCAAGTTACTTTCTTGCTGTAATCCTCACTTTTCTCAGTTAGAAAGAAGGAATGATAATTTTATTTGTCTCAAAAGACTAATGGACAAATGAGATAATGTTTTTGCAGTGTTTAGCATAGTGCTAGCACATAAGTGGTTAAAATATGTTAACAATCATTTGTAGGTAATTACATGTCTCCATGTTAATGAATCTCACTGTAGTGAATGACGAATGCCAGAGAATACTCCTGGCTCTAGGAAAGCAGTTCAAATACTGGAGATTTTTTTTTCCTTTCTCTTTAATTCTTTGATTTATATAACCATGAAGTATCAAAAGAGTAATGCTAATCAGTATAGAAGACTGAAAAGTTAAATATTATGTGTTAAAATGGCTTTGTACAGTCTGAGATCTAATTTTGGCTGAAGAAATGAATTCATTTACTACAGAACACTATCTCTTTTACAGCCAATGATTTGTATGTAAATTGCCTTGCTAGGAGATTCCAGAACTGTACACCAATGCCTTTTTCTCCCTACCTTTCAATTAAGCTTTTATGTATAGATCAGAGCTCAGTCGTTGAGTCATGAGCAGAGCATGCTAATACCTAATTCTGCCATGGAAATTTAAAAACATTTATCAGCCATCTATACAAGAGACATTTCCTCCCAACTTTTTAGTTTGCTTACTATTTTAAATAAGTTTGCCTTTTTTGCTATAGAGTATTAAAGTGAGATTAAAAAGTAATTATCTATCACATTTACCTGTAATGCTTTAGCTTTTCTTATTGATCCAATTAAGTGCTTACTCTAAACATGAGCCAAGTTCCACAGCATATGCAACAATTGTAATTTACCCTAGCCATTTGTTGCAACTAAATATGTGTCTATTGATTTTGGTTCTTAACTGTTGTAAACACTAACAGTTTCCATCATTTAGAAGTTACAGCACCCTCGTCTGATAGTTAAATCTGAGGGAGGGATGCTTTATTTGGATGAGAAGCTTTTTATGCCAACATAAAAAGCATCATGACTTACTTTTACTTAAGGCTACTGGAGTTACGATAGATTAGGGAAACAGCATGAGATTATAAAGCACATCGTGTATGCACGTATTCCTCATTTATACTGATTCAGTAATGGAAAGTATTATCTGTCATTACAAGTTGTTTTAAGACTCTGAGTGTGTTATTAGTTTCAAATTTTCCGTGATTACATCTTAGATATACAACAGGGAGAATATAATGATACTATTAAATGCACACTCTCTTTTCTAATATCTGTCACTTAATGAAAAGCAAAAGCTTTTAAATCATTGCACTTAGCCTGAAGTGTAATGAAATGAAGTGCTCTCTCTAGAACAGAAAGAATAATCAAAATCCAGTTAGGCAATTAACATCTTTGGTTTTTTCTCCACTCCATACATCATCATCATGACACCCATCTATTTATCTCTGAGTGGACACCTATGAGAAGTTGAGTCTAGAAGGTGAAAAACTGCTGGAACTTTTTCACATATCATAAAGATAGAAAACAATGGACATGATTTTATTGTCTATATACCATCATTTATCTTCTTTAACATTCACCCTTCCTTAGAAAACTGAGAATAACACCTTGGAGGGTTTGGTGTTTCATTCACATAGAAATGCTAAGCGGCTCTAGTTCTTAATGACATCTCCATATAACACAGTTCTTATGAGAACAAGCTCTTTGCACAGATCTAGACAGAGAAACAGTGAGTAAAAATTTAGCATTGCCTGGTTTGCATGTTAATGTAGAAGACTGCTTTGGAGACATGTATATATATATATATATATATATATATATATATATATATGTATATATATATACGTATATATATATACGTATATATATATACGTATATATGTGTATATATATGTGTATATATATATGTGTGTATATATATGTGTGTGTGTGTATACTTCTTAGGCTAAATTTGTCTCCGTTTGTCAAATAATTGTATAAGTCACAATTTTTGTATATGATAAAATATTTTACTAAAAAAAGCAAGAGCTAACCTGATTAACCAAATCTAAGTAAGTTACATAAAACTCAAACACACTTTTGCTTCAGTTATCTAGATTGATTGGTTTCTGTGCATTATAAAAGAACCACCTTGTATTAGTCCATTTTCACACTGCTATAAAGAACTATCTGAGACTGGGTCATTTATGAGGAAAAAAGATTTAATTTATGACTCACTGTTCTGCAGGCTTAACAGCAAACATGACTGGAAGGCCTCAGGAAATTTACAATCATGGCAGAAGGCGAAAGGGAAGTAGTAACCTTGTTCACATGGCAGTAGGAGACAGAGCGAAGGAGCACGTGCCACACACTTTTAAACTATCAGATTTCTTGAGAACTCACTCAATATCACATGAACAGGAAAGAAGAAATCTGCCCCCTTGATCTAATCACCTCCTACCAGGCCCCTCCTCCAATTCCACATGAGATTTGCATAGGGTCACAAATCCAAACCATATTACATCTCTCCCAGTTTTGATAGACTTACCAAACCCCAAATCCGTTTGTTAAGAAATACCAAAAATGAATGCATATCTTGAAGAAAATAAAAACCTTGAAATGTAAGCTTTAATTGTAAAGCTATTTGATAATTATATCTACATGTGACTAGTTGCATTGTACATGCTCAACAAAGATTAAATATATAAATTTTTAAAAAGATGAATTATGAAAAAATTAATCCTTTTATTTTTTTAATAAATGAAATTTGTGTTTTTACTTTATATAATAACTTTTCTTTGATTTTTCAATTTTTACCTTTTGCTTTATTTTAGGATTTATTTTTAATTAGTTCATATATGTTTTTGATCTACAAAATAAATAAACATATTTATATAATATTTAACGTAAGTTAAATTATATTATTTAGTTGTGAGGTGTTTTTTTCTAGTAGATACAAGATGTACTTCCAAAAGACAAAAAATAAACATTTAATTAAACTTGTTTTGCCTTTTTAATTTTTTCTTAAGGGTTTTCAGGGAAAAAAAAATTCACTTGCATTGACTTTTGATCACCTGTCCTTGGAAATGAAAACGATGCTAAGTTTCTTCTTATTTCCTGTTCTCGTCCTTCTTGAGTAATTATGCTTGAGAATCAGTTTTACTAATGAGAGACTGCTTAATTTAATAGTTGCAAAAGATATCTTGGGAGAGCAATTTGGCAATTGTGAAAAGTGAAATGGGATCTTACTTGTCAGGTTTAGAATTAAAACAGCAATGATAGCCATCTGATCAAACACATTTTATGGGTTATGGGAGTAAGGATGGACTTCCCTAAATCACTGACTGGTCAAGTATTGTAGGCATAATGTGATTCAAGCCACAGCAGAGACATTCTGGTGACTTTGCTTTTTATATATTCTCATGCCCTTTTTCCTCTTGTGTGTATCTCTTTTATGTTGCTTTTCCATTAGATGGAAACATATAAAAGGAGTTTTCCTGTTATCACTATTGAATCCCAGAACTGACATCTGACTTATGTCCTTCACATTTAGGTCTGATTGTATATGCCATATTCGCGATGTCTAAACACCATGGCTATTTTGTTTTAATTTTTTAAATAATGAGGTATAAATAAAAGAGACAGCAGGTGAAAATGGATGCTAACTATGAACTACATATGGGTAGGGAAGATTTCCCAGAAGAGGTAAAATGATAGCTGAGAGCACAATAAAACGAAGCCACAGGCTGTGTGGGTACATAAGGGAGGAGTGTTCTTAGGCAGCAGGAATAGCAAGGTCCTCATCTCCAGGGTGAAGTCTGAATGGTGTGTTTGAGAAACACCAAGGAGGCAAAGAACAAAAAGGCAATAATGGCAGAAGGTGACATAGGAGAGGCTGACAGGTCCCAGACATATTAGGGGCCTATGTAGACTTCTATAAAATCCTTTGGGTTTTACTCTAGGTAAAATGAGAGCCCATCAAAGGAGTTTGAAAGAGCACTGGCTTGGGTAAATTTCTATTTTAAAGGAGCACTCTGAAAATACAGAGAATAAAATGTAATGAAATTCTACCTAATAAAACCTGAGATACAGCAATAGTAGAGCTTAGAAGTAAAAGTATGTAAAGTTTAAAAACAGGCCAAAGTAAACTGAAGCAAAAAAAAAAACCAGGAAAGCAGCTACATATTGGCATGATGACTAGGAATTCTGGGATGCCAGGAGTGTTCTATTTCTTGATTTGGGTGCTGGTTATACTAGGGTATTTATTTTGCATACAGTTCTACACTTAGGATTTCTGCACATTTTTTTGTGTGTGTGAACAAGCAAAACCTTTTTTTTTTTTTAAAGAGCAACCTAAGAATAGCCAAATCAGCAGTGAAGAAAAATCCAGCACAGGATTCGCTTTATAAGATATTGATAAATTTATGAACATCTGTTTATCAAAAGATACCCATTTCCTAAGAAGAAAGGTAAGCCACAGCTAGGAAAAAATATTGCAACATGTGTAACAGATAAAAGACTAGCATCTCAAATGTATAAAGAATTCCTATGAATCAATAAATAATAAACCAAAAAAGACTGCAATAAATATTTAATGGAAGAGGAAAAATGTCAGTAAACATATGAAAAAATTCACAACCTTATTAGAATTTAGAGAAATGCAAATTGAAACTACAATGAAATTCAATCTCACATCCTTCCATTTGGCAAAAATTAAATGTGTGTGTATGTGTATGTGTAGTCTGTTGCTACTAAGTAGTGGTAAAGATGCAAATTGATAGTTACATTCACATAGTGCCAGTTGAAGTGTAAATTTGTCTAACTACTTGGGAAAATAAGTTGGCATAGTCACACCTACTAAAGTGTGACTATGACAATGTTCTATGATCCAGAAATTCTTCTCATAGGCCTAGCAATACACATTGACGTGTACATGAAGAGAGATATATGGATGGGTTTATTTATGTGTGTACGTATAAATGAACCTAGATAAAAGACCAGAATGTGAACAGTAAAAACAGATGCATGTATGTATGTGATTGGCTGGTTGGGGAGTAGTGGTGGGGATACCGAACTCAAAACATGGAGTTAAGTGGAAGTCAAATACAGAGTGAACAAATTCCTACCTCCCTTTTCCTTTTTGCTCCCAAGACACTGGTAGTCGGGTATTCAGTCTTATACTTCCCTCATATTTAGAACATTCTCTTTTGGGGGCAAAAAGAGACCCAGATGTATCGATAGATTGACTATATGTGTTTATCAGTACAATTGCAATTTACGTACTTTTACTTTAAGCTCCACTATTGTGCCATCTCAAATTTTATTAGGTAGAATTTCATTAGATTTTGCTCTCTGTATTTTCTAATTTACATTATAATTTCTTATTTAACCCGTAGATTACTTAGAATTGTGAGTTTTAAAAAATATGTATTTAGAAATGCATTGACTATTTTTAGTCATATTTTTATTATTAACATCTAAATTCTTTTGTGTTGTATTTTTAATGTCCTGATTGTGGTCAGTTTCATAAATGGTCCATGAATACATAAAAAAGAATATGTACTGCTGTCTTAAATTTGTGCTTATTTGTCCTGTGTAGTCTATAATACATTTTTTCTTTTTTGTAACTTTCTTAATTTCCTCAATTTTAATGGTGTTTTAATTTTATTTACCTTAATACATTTTTTTACCCCTACTAATTTTGAAGTTACAGACTTTATACGCTTTTTGTAGTTACAGCAGTTTCAAGCTTTATCTCCTAGTTTTGATGCTCTTGAGGTCAATTGACTTCCAGCTTCTAAGCCAGATTTGAAAGATCGCCTCAGAGAAACTGTCTGCTTGGATGTTCTCTACTCGTTTTATAATGTTGCTGCTTCATTCCCTCTCTCTTTCAATTGTTTTTCTCATCCATGTTTTGAAAAAGTATTTTAAAATTTATTACACTATTTGTACTTTTAAACCTCTTTTCATACTTAGTTTCCCAGGTCGTTGAACATTTTTAAAAATTAATTAAAAAAATAAAATTTCTGGCAGTTCAAGTAATTTGGGAGCATTTTAGAACGTGGACATACAGACTCAGACATTCTGAGGTATTTAGTTATCTGGTTCTGTCTTTTTCTGCCTCCTCAATGGTTCTCAGATAATTCTAGTGATTTCTCTAGTTTAATCTTCATAGTCAGAATTATTTGAAGTACCAAGATTCTTAAGTTCATCATTTCTGAGATCTTGGCATAATGACAGAAGAAAAAGAATATGTACTCTATTTTCTGATAGCCGTGGGTTTAAATAAGTTTTTGCACTTAATAGTTGTGTGACTTTCTGTACAGCACTTAACTTCTTTTGGCCTCAGTTTCTGCTTTAGAAAATGAGCATCCTGTTACTCAAATATAATGTTACAACAAAGATTAATCTTAATTTTAGTTAATAACGTATGTTTACCATTGTCTTCCTTTTGTCCCTTCAGATTTATTTCCTATCCTTCTCAACTCTCCTCTCTTGTCTGGAAAGCCTACTTTTATGGACTACACTCAATAGATCCTCTCCAGAGGATATCCAGTATTATGTAAACAGCCTAGCATAGTGACTGAAATAAATAAGAGAGGTGCTCTTTAAATATTTATTGAAGAAAGAATGAACTTTAAATTATTCCTATGAATATTGAAACTAAAGAAATTCATAAAGTTAAGATCCAACAGTAGTAATAACATGAATACAACATGGTGTTGTACCATGTTTAAAGCCCTAGAGTGCTCATTTTTCATGCATGATAGCAGGAATCAGCAAACTATGGCTTGCAGTGTGCATCTGCTCTGTCGTTTGTTTTTGTAAGTAAAATGTAGCCACCTTCATTCCTTTGCGCGTTGTCTGTAGCTGCTTTCATGCTACAACAGCAGCATTGAGTCACTGTGGCTGAGACTATACAGCTCACATAGAAAATATTAACTAGTTGGCCTTTTTCCAAAAAAATTTGTTTATAGCATTTAATCCTCAGAACGACTCCATGAATATACACAAGTTCATTCCCATTTCTCACATGAGGAAACTGAGGCTTGTAAATATCAATTAGCTTGTATATGCTATTGCAGAATAGACTCAAGACCATTTTAATTATTTTAAAACAATTAATTACGCATTTCCCCAACCTATTTAGATATCTTGACTAAATTGTCCATTCTTTATATATCAAAATCTAAAGAGGAAAATAGATCTATTAATTTAGACATGGATCAAAAAGGAAAAGAGAAAAATGATATCGATTTCTTATTTCTCTTTTCTTCTGCCCTCAGTCCTGGGAAAGTATTTCTTACCATTGGATATCTTCCTCAGGAAGGATGTGGTAGGGTGTGGTGGTCATGACTTGATGGATTTAAGGCTTCTATTTTGGGCCACTTAATTAGCTGTTATAGGGCATTCTTGAGGATCTCAGTTGAGCCTTAAGCATCACGTGAAGAAGACAATATGTCCTCCAGAAGTCCCAGCTCTGACTCCAACACAAAACCCCTTACACTGCTTTCTCTGTTCCTATCCATCAGACACTGCTTCTTGGAAGTAGATTCTCTCTATCTCAGTGGTTTCAGAATTTGTATGTAGGGGATTATTGTTAGTTAATTTTCTCCTAAAGTTTCAATACAACAGAAAAAACAATACTATTTATTAAATTCATTTTTATTATTTAGGTGTGACAAATTTAATAACATTAGAAATCAGAAGTCTTCTGGTCAGATCATACTTGTGACTGCAAAGTTATCGGTAATTCTGAGTGTAGTTTAAGTGAAAATCTACTTACTCTTTGAAACTTAGGCATAGTTAGCTTTCCTTTGTTCAATTTCTAAAAAAATAAAAAAGAAAATACCAGTAATAATTTATAATTTGCAATATAGAGCTACTTTACCTTTACTTGTGTTTTCTTGTTAAATAAACAGAGACTTCATGCAGTCTCCTCTTTACCGAGGCCAAACAACTGGAGATGTAGCCCGCACTGGAATAATTATGGAGTCTCTGCTATTAACAGCAGACTTTATCTTCATTCCTGAAAATGTTCATTCATATTATATTACATGCAGACTGTCCCTGACTTACCATGGTTTGAGTTAGTGATATTTTCAATTAACTGTGTGTTTATTAGGATATAATCCCATTATAAATCTAGACATATTTGTATTTTATTAATACATAAAACTAACAGTTTTATTGCTGTTAATGTAAAGTAGTGCAATATATAACTAAGAGGTATCAAAGTGATATTTATAGCTATTGTTATTGCTATAATTATTACCCAGCAGCAGTGGTAATAGTAATAATAATGGTATAATACATGTTTACCACTACCACAACTAATGGCTTTTATATATGCTATTGGTTGGACACTCATTGCAATAGCCAATCTAATTAGTGCAGTTTAACTTCCACAGCTCCTCTGTTCTATATCCTCCTGGATAGATATCTCTCATAGTCTGAACAAGCCTTACTCTTCCCCCCTATGCATTTGTGATGTAGTTTTTCTTTTTCAATAGATGCTAGAAGACAACAGGGTTGCTCCCAACTCCTTAAATAGTTAAATCAATTATCACTATCTCTGTGAAAACTTTATCATCTTCTCCAGGCTTTTGAAGAAGATTACATTGAAAAATTCAATTCTCCTATGTGTGATTACATTGAATTTTAAAAACATCTCTTTATTTTTTATACTAAAAGCCCAGACTTTACCATCATGCAATATATCTATTTAACAAATTACACTTGTACCCCTTAAATTTATACAAATATTTCAATTAATTAAAATATAACAGAGTGATATATTGTGTTATAATTATTTGAAATCTATAGTGAGTACTCATGGAGTATAGACAATCTTCAATTTTTGTGTTTCTTTTCAGGAATTATCACATTGCCTAATAAATTGTACTTGGTGTTCAATAAATGTTTGTTGAATAAATGGATAAATTATTTAGTGAATGAAATGGGAATAGAAATATTATGAAAGTTGATCAATGGATATGGACTAAAGTAAAACTAACTGGAGTAATCAACTAAGACATTTCTGGACTTAATGCAAAAGAGATGAAAGATACCACATATTTCACATATATATTTAACATTTTAAGAAAACAATACAATATATTGTTATAAATAATTTTAGTGTTATGCAATTATAAAATATTGAGTTCTAGATTTGCTTCTCAGAAATATTGCCTATATTAAAGTTTAAAAAAAAACTAGAGCATACATTATATTATCTCTACTTAAAGTAAATTTTATTTAATTGCTGTTTATAATTTTAAAAATATAAATGGAAATATTAACAAAGAGTATGTAGGGTTTTCCAGAGAAAATATTTAGGAAAGCAAGAGCAGTAGTAAAGAAGAAACAAGAACAAGAGGGAATAGGTAACCATTTTATCTGTCAATTTCATTCACTGTGCGATAAAAACACCCATCTGCTCGTGGTGTTAAAAGTTCCCTAGATGCTAGTAAGCTATCTATTATTACCTAGTAATCTGGTATCACTTGGTTCTACTAATTAGTAATATCTCATACGTCTTCAAACCACATTACAGTTTTTATACTGATATTGGTTGACACATAATAAAGAGCGAAATTTTAAAGTATTTGACACTGAAAAATAAGTGTATTAATTTTTTTAAAATCTCAGTTCTTACAAATAACTGTAATAGATGCACTCAGCAGCAATGCCCTGCATCTCCACAACTGAAAAGTTTTGAATAACGTTTTGGTATTGACCAAGATGGCCTTAACATTTCCCTAAGCTTGATTAAAGTTTACACCAGTTTCTTCCTGATTATAGGCTCCTGACCTCCTTTTTCTTACAGTATTTACTTAAAGAAACTTGCAATTGGAAATTATTTTTCTGCCATTTGAGATGTAAATCTTCTACAACCCAATGCTTTCTCAAGGACTTGGGAGCCATCTCTTTTAAATACAATCTCAAGAAGTATAAGGCTCTTATCTTCTAGTTTTTGTCGGGGAGTAGGAGCCTAACTTCTTTATGTGTCAATTAGCAAACATGTATGGCCTAGTCACATTGACCAACCTCTCCTCAAGTGTCCTTTAAGACGTTTCCATTAGCTCACCTCAAATGCTTAAACATTTTCCCACCTTTTGTTTCAGTGGAAATATCTCTCCTTCTATTGCAATAATATTGACCCGTACTGTAATATTTTTAATAAAATCTTTTCTAGAATTTTTAACAAAAACGTCTGATCTGATTTCTCTTTGGCAGTATAGAATTTAAATGTTATAAATAACCAGTTTATTTGTATTAATCATCCTCTCAACTAATGACTTTTTATTTAAATGGGTTGATAGAATTTTGGTTGCTACAGTTATATAGCCCAGTCTTCAGATGTTTTTCTTTTTTAGAGGTTGGGCAGTAGGCCCCTGTGCTGGTTAATTTATGTGTCAACTTAAGGTGCCCAGACATTGGTCAAACATGATTCTGGGTGTGTATGTGAGGGTGCTTCTTGATGAGATTCACTTCTGAATTGATAGACTAAGTAAAGCAGATTGCTTTATAATGTGGGTGGGCCTTGTGCAGTCAGCTGAAGCCCTGAGGAGAGCAGAAGGGCTAAGAGGGAACTCTTTCTGCCTAAGTTCTTGAACTCACATTGGTCTTTTCCTGCCTGCCTCTTTTTGGATCTTCAGCCTGTTGACTCCAATTGAAACTTATACCATCAACTGTTTATCAACTCTCCTGGTTCTCAGGCCTTCAGACAATGACTGAAACTATACCATCAGCTCTGCAAGATCTCCAGTTTGCCAACTGCAGATCTTGGGACTTCTTAGCCATCACAACCACATGAGCCATGCGTCTATGAAGGAGAATTTGTAGGAGATGGAGCTTTAAATGTTGGGTCCTTTTCACCTTGGAGACAAATGTAATTATGTCAGTCTAAAGTTTGGTGAGTGACAGGAAGGTAACATTAAATATTCATGCCATTTATAGACTCTTGGGAATCACCTCTCAATATTCTTCTCTAGCACTGATAACCAACTGAAAATAGGTGGAAATTGGCGATCATGAATCCAATTAACTTCCTTGATGAATTTTGGCAACAGTTTTTAAGTAAATGATGGTGATGTTATAAAAAGTTAATTATTGAGAGAGTTGCTTAACTCATGCAAAATTCTCCATGACCTACATTTTATACAGAAAACTAAATGAAAGGAGTTTCATTTACAAAGTTACATTTAGTGTGATACCTCCGTAGTATCTCCTGCACTAAATTAAGCTGTAAATTACAAAGTTAGATTTACATAGTCCCTCTTTTTATCCCAGATCAGTATTTTTCCTTCTAAAAGTAGAAACTGTGCCAAGCTCAAAAGAATCTTGGTATTTCCATCACCTTTGTTCTAAAAACAAAGTTAAACTGCCATTCTATTTTAATTAGGCAATGATAATTGAGACATAAGACATTACCTAAAAAATAATATTATGCTAGAACATGCTGATGCCTTAGGCCAAGGCAAAAGTTACTAATCCCTTAGTAATACATAGATTTTTAAATCAAGATTGCATTCCTGAAATAAGATAAAAAGCAAATGATGTAGTCCAGATATTTTTATTTCTTATTTTACTTGCCTGAAAAAGTAGATTTTTTGTAGTTGTGAGAAAAAAATAAACCTTTTTCTAAAGTGTTCTTTTTCATATCGACTCTTTTCATTCACTGTTTTCTCCTTTCTTCTTTAATTCAATTAAAATATGTTTGTGCATCTGCTAAAGGAAAGATATTCACCTAAGAACCACAGGGAATGTAAATTTTGTGAAGACACTCTATTTTTGTCCTCCACAGGCACACAGTTTTATGAGGAACTATGCAGGTAAGTGAAGCACAAAGCCAAATGAAATTATTGTTGTTCTAAAGTTACAAGATACAAACGAATAAACGTAGCCATACTGTAATCACTTAGAGAGATCCATAAATGCATATGGAGAAAGGAATGGAGTAGGAGTACACTTTTTCTAGCTCTACATGTCAATTAAGATAGACTTCTGTGGCTTACAGTAACCTCTAAATAGGAGCTTAAACATATAAGAGGTTTCATTCTCGTTTTACATGGGAGTAGTCCGAAAGTAAGTATTCCAGGGCCAATATAACAAGCTGTATTAGTCCATTCTTACACTGCTATAAAAAAATACCACCTGAAACTGGGTAATTTATAAAGGAAAGGGGTTTAATTAACTCATAGGTTTGCATGGCTAAAGAGGCCTCCGGAAACTTACAATCATGGGGGAACGGGAAGCAGCCATGTCTTACATAGTGGCAGGTGAGAGAAGTGAAGTGTGAGCACCGGAAAAACTGACACTTTTACAAGCATCAGATCTCATTTGGCTCACTCACTATCACAAGAACAGCATGGGGTAAACTGCCCCCATCATCCAATCACTTCCTTCCCAGAACATGTTTGGATTACAGGTCCCTCCCTGGACTCATGGGATTACCATTCGAGATGAGATTTGGATGGGGACATAGAGCCAAACCATATCACAACACAGTACTTCCCGGAAGGAACCAAGTACTTTCTGTCTTTATGTTCCATCGTTCTTAGTGACAGATTCTCTGCTACAGGTATACCACATTTCAGGCAGTAAGAAGGAAGGAAAAAAAGACATGACACTCATCTACATTTACTTATGGCTTATTGGAAAATGCTGTCATACTGCCCCACCTAGCAGCACAGGTATCTAATATTTTAATTTTCTAGCCATTGGAGTAGATAAGAAAAAAAGAAAGGGATTGGAATGTGCATGGAATGAGAAAACTTACATTAGCTGCAATAATTCAAATCTTTGACTACTAGAATGACTCAGAATTGTAAAGAAAGTGATACACTTTCTCTATATTTAGATGACATATTATGTATATGGAAAACCCAAAAGAAATAATAAAAGAACTACATATGATGCTTGCATCATATGTAAAAATTGATGTAAAATGGTCATAGACTTAAGTGTCATAGCTATATCTATATAGCTGTATCTCTAACATTTTCAGGAAAAAAGGAGAAAATTATTGAGACGTTAGAGTATGCAAAGATTAACTTCATCAGATACAAAAGCATGAATTAGGAAATAAAAAATGATAAGTTAAACTTTATCAAAATGGGAAATTTTTCTCTTCAAAAGACATCATTAAGAAAATAAGACAAGCAACATAGTAGGAGAAGTTTTTGCGATGCATATATCTCACAAAGAATGTTTAAGCAGAATGTATAAAGAGTTCTTATACTTTAATATTCTTTCTATAAAAATTTTTAAAATTTTTTTAGACATGGGGGTCTCAGTATGTTGTTTAGGCTGGTCTCAAACTCCTGGCCTAAAGCAATCCTCCTGCCTCAGCCTTTTGAGTAGCTGGGATTACAGGAACGAGCCACCACATCCAGCTCTTTCAGTAACATTCTTGAATGTCCTACGTGGACATATTTAAAAACATACGAGTACAGGTATATGTGCATATGAATATGTTAAGATAAAATTCAATATATTTAACAACCAGATTGGTAGATGCACTGACTAATCAGAATTGATACTGACTTTGGGACTGAAGAAGTTCCATGAGCCTCTGCTTTGACAGGCTACTAGATGCAAAATTGTGGAAAATTATTTGGTATCCCTGGGAAGTGCTGGGATTGAAGGAGACACTTGGGTAACCTGAGCAACAGGTATTTACCAAATTATATACATATTTCACAAACTGTAGAGACATACCAATGCATATCACCTGCATATTACGATGCTATTTCTGAATTTTATTTTAGTGGCGAATTTGTATATTAACCCTGTACTGATGCAGCAATATATTAATTACTGTATTTTATAGGAAATGTTGTCAATCAAGACTCCTAATTTTATTTTATTTCGAAAATTATTTTGTATTTTTAAACAGGTTATTTTTTTCTAGTTTAATTTGAGAATCAACTTGTTAAAATTCTTAAAACTTCTTATCCTGAATTTGGAATTGTATTGAATTTGAGAAAAGTTAACAACTAAAATACAAGTCTTTGCATCAAGAAAACATCTATCTTCACTTGTTTATACACCATGGTGAAAACTGAATAACCATTTGTGTTAGTTACAGAGTAGAACAACTCACTTAATAAATAGATGTCTGACATTACAGTCAAAACTATCCTGATTTTACTTTCAATAATCAAGTTCCTATAACCGTAAAATGTCATATTTTTAGCCTGCCCAGTATGTCACTGACTCACTCTGGGATCCTGCTGTGCCCTTGTCCTTCAGAATCTTTTCTGAAGAGTTTCAACATAAAACTCATCCAGTTTATATTCTGGATATGTAGATATATTTTATATTTTGAAATGTGATCCTATATAATTCCCAAAGATCGAATTTTTAGCAGTTGAAGTTTCCCTTGATTTGGTAATGTAATTGTCGCTCTATGCCACTCAGAATATCTTGGATTTTGTCATGCTCAGCAATGAGTTTCCTTTCATAGATTTTCCTTGTGTCCTGGCAGCTTTTACTCCTTTGTAGATTTTGAATGGTTAGAAGACAGTGCAAAGAAGGCTACTTTACATATAAAGATAGTTTAATTAGCTGAACAAATATATTTAACTTATTTCATTCTTGAATTATAAACTTAAGGCCATAAAATGCATCTAATTCAAATTTCCCAGAGTGCCATGGTGTTTAGCATAGGTATTTTGTGACTGGCAGGTGGTTGTATTTATCTGGGAACTGAAAGACAATTAACACCTGTTGCACATTTGCTGCGTGTCGGTTTGCTAAGTACTTCATATGAATTTTCTCATTTTACTTTTTCAACCCCTGAAGTTATGCTATGATTGCTATTTTACATATGTGTAAATGAGACTCAGAGAAATTATGAAAGTTGCTAAAATTTGCCGAACTAAATAATTGTGGAACTATGCATCAGATGTAGGCAGTCTGATGTCAAAAGTTTATTTTGAAATGAACAGTTAGGTCTTCAGGATGTTTGTTAGTGAATTCAAGCCAAGTTTATGGTTTTCCTTATATGTGCGTCTGATCAGATCCTCCATGTGGAGGTGTATAAGGTTCTGGTCAGGTAATTAGGAGAATTGAAGCTGACATGAGCTCTGCTGCTAATTAACTGTGAAATCATAACATTATTTCCTTGTTAGATCTAACAGAAATTATTTACGTGTGTATAATACTTGGTGATCTACAGGGTGTATTTGCATATATTATTTGAGTAATTGTTATGGTAGGCAGAAAAAATTATCTCCTCTGCCCTCATTCTACCCACCACCAAAGATGGCAATATCCTAGTCCCCAGAAATGGTGAATATGTCGTGTTAAGTGGAAAGGGGAAAGGAAGGTTGCAGGTGTTATTAAGGTTGCTAATCAGCTGAGATGGGGATCTTGGGATAAGAATACTCTGGTCTATCCAGGTAGAACCAATGTAATCACAGGGATTTCTACAAGGGAGAGAAAGAGGTAGGAGTCCGTGTCAAAGTGGAAAGGAGGTTGCTAGACGCCAAGAAATGCAAGCAGCCTCTGGAAGCTGATGATAGCAAGGAAACAGAGTTCCCCCCAGCGTCTTCAGAAGGAACTCAGACCTGCCAACGCCTTGATTTTACTCCAGTGTGACCCGTTTTAGACTTCTGAAGCCATACCTACACAACTGTAAGAAAATGAATTTTTATTGTTTTAATTCACCAAGTTTGTGGTTATTATAACAGGAGTGGGGAGCTAAAACAAGTGTCATCACAAACCTGCATGTTAGATACCATTTTCACTGTATTGTAGATGTGCAAATGAGGCTCAGAGTAAAAAATGACATACTTAAAGGCAGTCAGCCATTAAATATTGATTAAGAAATTAGCTTAGGTGTTTTGGCTACAAATCCATGGCACTTCTTACATAAAATGATAAAATGAGGGGCTTGGATGACATACTCTCTAAGGTCTTTCCAGTTCTAACACTCAATGATTTAAAGTGTCAAATGAAATCACAGATTAAAATGTGAGAATTTGTTGGCTGTGTACTTCTCGGTTCTCAAGAGCGTTTCTAAAGCAAAAAGGTTTTGGCATCTTTTTGCTGCATGGCAAAATGGATGTTTTCTTTTCAGTGTAAGCCTTGTGGCCTTTGCTCTTAGCTCTGAAGTTTAGCTTCTTGGGCTCTTTCACATACATAACTAAAGTAGTTTTCTCCTGTGCCTTTTAAGGATTTACTAACAGTTCACTAAACTGACTTTCTGCTGACAGCAACTGATTTTTTACCTGACCTGTTTCTTGAATAAAACTTGCCTTTTCAACAGTTGAAAACATTTTAAATAAGTAAAGTTAAATTTGGCATCTGTTTTGAAACAAATTACAATTTGACATATTAACTAATATGTGTATTTCTATAATGATGAAAGTATATATACACTATTAAAATACATGTTTGTTTTTATTTCTAAATATCACTTGTAAGAGGCAGTGTTCTATTTTCAAAATATTTATTAGGACTTAGAGATGTGTGTACAAAAATGATCCATAATTGCACTGACAGGATTATCTCTGTTGAACTTGAAGAGAAATATAGAATTAATGTATGTACATGGTTAGAAAATGTAAGTGGAATAGAATGGTGTTAAATTAAAGGGAAATGATTTTTATGTGACTTGTTGAGTTTATGTGTGTAGCTATCACTTAACTGATCTGTCCATTCCAAAAAACTTACATGCTGACTCTAAGCATCATTTGGGATCTAGTTTGCTTAGAATTCAGAGAGTAGATTTAAAAATTGCATTAAGTAAACTTTAACCTCAAACTTTATAAGTAAAACAACAAATAAATTTGAGAATGACTGAACTTAGAAAAAATGAAAACAATGCCCAATTTAGTATGTATACATAAGGGGAACTACAAATGTTATTTTATTTTTCAGTCTTAATATATATATATATATATATATAGATAGATAGATGAAATTCTTTGCCAGGTGTAGTTAAAGGACTTGTTTTAGTTCATTTTTTTCCTTTTTCATCCCTTGCCAAAGTTCTGCTACGTTCACTAATCTCTTCTGTCTTCTGAATTTGGCACTAAAATTGTTGCTTCCACATCCCTTGACTTTTATTTCAAATTGCAAATAAATAGTGGCTTCTTGGTAGGAAACTGTTCATAGTTTAGGCCCGACATAAAATCTACTTCAAATATACCCTGTTCTTAGTTGTTCACCAGTTAGTTCTTCTGAGTTCAAGATAACTGTGTCTGAGATCTGAGGGCTGTCTACATTTACATATCTGTTATGACGGTATCTGTCATGCTTTTCCTGAAAGATAATGATATTGGCAGTGGAGCAAAGCCATCACAATCTGGTTTTGCAGGAAGGGATTTTTTTTTCACATTATTTAAGCCAAACTTGGTCGTCTGATTGCAAAAATAAAAATAAGAAATGGTGTTATGCAACTTTTATCTTTTAATCTTAGACTTTTTTAAAAATTACAACATATTGTGTGTTTTTTGTTGTTATTTTGTTTTTGTTTTTGCTAGCTTTAATTTTAAAACTCTTTAGGACTGTTTATGAAGACTACTTTTTAGAGCATTTTTACATTTGCAGCACAATTAAGAAGAAAGTACAGAGATTTCCCATATCCCTCCTTCCCCTAGACATGCACAGCCTACTGCATTATCAACGTTGCCCGCCGGAGTTATACATCAGTTACAAATGATGAACGTCCATTGACTCATTATTATTAACTAACATACATAATTTACGTGAGGGTTCACTCTTGATGTTGTACAGTCTATAGGTTTTGACATATTTATGATAACATATATGCATGATTATGATGTCATACAGAATAGTTTCGCTGCCCTGAAAGTCGTCTGTGCTTCATGATTCATCTCTCCTTCTCCTCAACCCTGCAACTAATAATCATTTCACTCTTGCCATAGTTTTGCCTTTCCCAGAGTGTCATGTAGTTGTAATTATACAATAGGTAGACTTTTTAGATTGGCTTCCATCACATAGCAATCATATAGCAATATGAATTTAAGGTTTCTCCATGTCTCTTCTTTGCTTGATATCTCATTTCTTTCTAGCTCTAAATAATATTTTATTGTCTGAACGTACCACAGTCTTTTTATTTATGCACCTACTGAAGAACATGGTAGTTGCTTCTAAGTTTTGGGTGTTATGAATAAGCTGCTATAAATACTCATGTATAGGGTTTTGTATGAACATATGTTCTGAAATCCTTCGGGTCAATGATAAGGAGTACAATTGCTGGGTCATATGGTAAGAGTATGCTTAGTTCTGTGAGAAACCACTGACTGTCTTCTAAAATTGTGGTGTCATCTTGCATTCCCACCAGCAATGAATGAAAATTTCTGTTGCTCCACATCTTTGCCAGCATTTGATGTTTTCAGTGTTCTAGATTTTGGTCATTCTAATAGGAATCTAGTGGTAGCTCAGTTCTTTAATCTGCAGTTTTTTATGGCATATCAAGAAGATGATGTGAAGCATTTTCTTACATGCTTATTTGGCCTTTTTATATCTTTTTCAGTGGGGCGCCTGCTAAGCTCTTTAGCTTATTTTAAAAATCAAGTTGTTTATTTTCTGATTGTTGAGTTTGAGAGTTCTTTGTATATTTAGGACAGTAGTCCTTTATTAGATAGTCTTTTTGTAAATATTTTCTCAGAATCTGTGACTTGTGTTTTTTTTCCCTTGACAGTGTTCTATGTAGAAGAAATTTTTAATTTTAGTGAAGTCCAGCTTGTATATTATTTATTTTATGGATTATGCTTATTGTGTTGTATATTAAAAAAATCAAAGCCAAAGCCAAGGTTATCTAATTTCCTATGGTGTTATCTTCTAGGAGTTTTATGTATATGGTTTTTAACATTTAGGTCTGTGATCCATTTTGAGTTAATTTTTTCAAGAGTATAAGGTCTGTATATGTGTGTGTGTGTGTGTGTGTGTGTGTGTGTGTATATATATATATATATATTTTTTTTTTTTGGTCCTGTGTATGTCCACACTCTTTAAGACTTTTGTAAGAAAAACTGTCATGCCACAGAGAGAAAGAATATTGAGAGGGGTAGAAGAATTGTCTTTTGGGAGCTTTAACGTTCACTGAGAATATGACATTATTAATAAGAAGTTAAATACTAGAATCACATAGAGTTTGATGAAAAACATACATATATATGTAGTCTATGAATAAGTTAATGTTATTTTTATCTTTTATGATAATGCACTATATATAAATGTGTTAACAAACCTTTCTTCCTTTATGGATTTTGAATCATTTGAATGAAAAAAGCACCAACCGCTTGGCACTTATTATATCAGAAACTTTATACCTGAACTTAATAAATGATTACAACAATGGTATGATATATCACTATTTTTCTTACTTTGTAGATCAGGAAACTAAGGAAGAGAGAAGCTAAATACTATGATGAAGGCCATATGACTAGAAAGTGAAAAATGAAAATATAAGTAGGTGCTGTTTAATGCCAAAATACATGATCTGTCCTCTATGCTGTACTGCTTTTGTATGGATAAGAATTGTCTAATTTTTTTATTAATCAGTATTTTATATTTCATACACTTATAAATATACTAGCAGTGTGTTACCAGTTATGAACAAAGAGTATTTGTAACTCAGAGACAAATTACTTGATTTAGAAATAGCTTCTTCTAGTGAAAATCCTAGGACAACCACATGAGCACTTCAAATGACTTCAAGCAAGTAATGTAGACACAAAAGAGGAACAGTGGTATAAGCAGATCAATAGTTGAATTATGAAATTTCAAAAGTATGTATATAAGCATAAGCCATCACTTTTTGCCTTCATTCTACAGTTATTAAAATGTTTTCAAAAAGTCCTTTTACCTAGAATCAGAATTATTGCCAAGTAATCATTTGCTCATTCAGTAGTCACTTGTTGATAATGGAAAGGAAACTTATGTGGTGACATTTAATTCTAGTTGATATTACTGTGTGCTTTTGTATAAGGTTATGATTTGTCATTCTGAACCATTCTCAGGATTTATTTGTGGAGGAAATGTGGAACAAACTGCTATTAACTCTTCATTGAATATGAGAAAATTATGGACTAAAGTCAACATTGCTTTGAAAGCTAAAACATGTTAAAATTCAAAATACAGTAATAAAAAATATATTTAGATTTTAATAAAAAAGTATGGTGATGAAATTTAATGATAGTGATTTTAAGCAAAGATATCTTAAATGAATGGGCAAAATTACAATTTGGTTTAAAATAGGTTTAAGGCTTAAATGCATTTTTGATATTTTTTCTGATCTCTCTCTCTCCCCCTCCCTCCCTCCCTCCCTCCCCCCTCCCTCCCCCCTCCCTCTCCCTCTCCCCTCCTCTATCTATCTACTCATTTAACTATCATATATATGCATTGTGTGTGTGTGTGTGTGTGTGTGTGTGTGTGTGAGAGAGAGAGAGAGACAGCAATATCAGCATAGTGAATTACCAATTCATAAAATTATACTTTTGTCTGTATTGAAATTTATTTACTTCTATGTTCATTTTCAATGTTTTAAATGATGGGAAAAGGAGAATTTCTTTGTGTACACATTTATGCAGGTGCCAATTTGTTAATAATAATGATAATAATGGTTTTCTGCCAGTGATTTGAAGTGAGGTAAAGAAGTCGCGGTAGGAGAGTCATTTAAATATGCAGTAAAGTAAGACTTTTCAGTCCTCAAGCAAGTAGAGGGAACTAAGGATAAAGTTGTGATCCACCCAGACTTAATTAACTAATATATCTCAGGCATTTTGTATTCATAATATTTTATCTATTCTAAGTCACACATTTTTAGTTTACATTTTCTCCTCTGAAAAATGGGTGCACCATAGAGTTGATAGTGTTTTACAATTATTGACCAGGAAGAAATTGTGATATGGAGTTAGTCATAGATATTTTGTCTCCACACCAATAGTGTATATACCCTGTACTACTACAGAAGTTGAATTCAATTGACATTTTAGTATCAGCTCATTCAGTGGTTGAGAAAGAAATGAGTCACAGTTGTTACCTTGAAGCCTTCCACTGACAATTTATAGCAAGATCAAAAAGTACTAAATGTGTAGACTTAAAAAGAGTATTTAGATTTATGAACACTCTGAAGGGTATTTGCTACTCAGAGACAAATTATTTGATTTAGAAATAACTTCTTCTAGTGAAAATACTAGGACAACCACATGAGCACTTCAAATGACTTCAAGAAGCTGAGATCTGGTGCTAAGTGTTACCTATTGCTACAGGCGTGTTATTGCTTCTAGGCCCTTTTAGTAGTCAGGCTTGAAAAATATGTATAATTACTGTGTATATATATACATATTAACATGTATTTCTATATCCATCTATCTGTATATAGACATTAATATAAATATGAGTTTATACGAATACCTGTGACCCTAAACCAGCATCGCAGGACTTGTTTGAGCCCTTATCCCCTTGCTTATTTCTATTTTCTTTATTCAGAAGTGGAAAAATCTGGCTCTCATTATCTATAAAATATTTATCTGTTCAATCCTAAGTTAACATAAAGTGGTTTCAGAATTGCTAACACATACTCCTGTGAGAAGCAAATTTACCAGAGTACAGTGTTGGTATACAGTACATTTTGTCTCTTGCCTTACAGATAAAATGTCATTTTTTAAAGCTAGCTTCTAGCTATCTCTTCAGAGAGATTTGAAGTATGGAAAACACTCTCTCTCTCAATTTGGTGGCTTTGAAAATGGAGGAAAGAGGGTACCAGCTAAGAAATGTAGTCTGACTTACAAGTGGAAATTGACCACGACTGACAGTCAGCAAGGAAACTGGATATGATTTCAGCCAATAACCTGAGTGAAGTTGAAAGGAGACTCTCAGAACTTCAAGTAAGGAAGGGAGCCTCGCCAATGCATTAATTTCAGTCTGTGATATCTGGGCAGAGAAATCAGATGAGTCTATTGAAATTTCTGATTTTCAGGGCAGTGAGTTAGTACATTTTTTTTGTTTAGACCATTAAGTTTTTAGCAATTTGTTATAGGAGCAATAGAAAATGAATTCCGTATCCTTCTCAATAACTTACAACCTCAATCTATTAGGAGAAAAGATCAAATGTGAAATACCTAACCTCTGCTCTTAAAAAGTGTCAAGGGTGTAAAACACAAAGAAAGACTGAGGGACTGTAACAAACTGATGGGCACTAAAGTGACAATGGTAATTAAGTACACTATGAGTTCCTGGATTGGATTCTGAGACAGGAGAAAGATGAGTGTGGGCAAGCTGGTATAATTCTATAGAGTCTGCGGTTCATAATATGAACCAATGCTAATTTATCAGTTTTGAGAATTACATGTGTTTATGTTAGATAAAGTTACATGGAAATGCTCTTTATTGCCGTTGCAACTCTATTTTAAATCTAAATTTACTTTTAAGTAAAAAGAAAACAATATATGGAATGGGGGTCAGCCTATTGTGAGAAAAAATACTGGTGACACCATATGAGCAGTATAAGAAATGCTGCCTTTTTGATATGCTTAATGGCACAGAGAAAGTGTGGGGAAAATGCACTTTCAAGTAAAAAATGATTCAGAAGAGTAGTACCCTTTGAAGATTTAAGAATAACGGGATCAATTTGTTTTGCTTTTATTTCTTTTTATATATAACATAATAATGATATACAATATAAATCCACGACAGAAAGATTTTTAAAAAGAACTATTTTTGTAAGTAAAAATAAACAATTAGAAAGCATTGTTCTAACTTAATTGGAAGCCATTTATAGTGATATGGTGAAATCATAAGGGCCTTTTGTAATTCAAAGCATAGTACCAATAAAATGTTTACATAGCATTTAATGTTTATATCAAACATGTAATATTTCTTATTAATATTACTATATACAAAGGGGAACGTAAGATTCAGTGATATCAATTTACCCGAACTCATAGTATTAATAAGGGGCATTGCTGAAATCAAAGTAGCTCTCATAGCTAAAGGGACTATATACTTATTCCAGTATATGCGACCTCCTCTAACAAATGAAAGTGAAATAGGTCACAGACTCCATCCTGAATTCACAATGTTAATGTTTTAATATCTTAGACTGGTATATCTAATATGTAGTTTATTAATTTGGAACTAAAAATTATTCCATAAAGTAAGTAAGTAATCCTATTTATAAGGGTGAAATGTTGAAAATTAGAAGATAATCACATGGTGATCTACTCTTTTGATGTTAATGACATCCTGAGACACAGAGTAGCCATTTGAATTTGGAGTGGATTAATTTTATTTTCTTTAGATCAATGAAAGTAGTAAAACATGCACTATTGTACATTATGTTAAAATAATAATTTTCAGCCTAATAAGGTAGTGAAGACACAGGTAATGGTGGTGAATCTTCTCATTTTGAAGCTTCTGTAGTTTTTGTGTGAATTTGAAGCACAAAAAATTCAGCCATTATAGACTATGAGATATCATATGAATTATTCAAAGGTACTTGCTGATTTTTGAGAAAGAAGCATGCAGAACAAACAAAAGGAGTTTAATTTCTAGACCACATTTCATTCTTTGTGCCATGCCTATTAAAACATTTCATTTTTATTTCAAAGCTTTCCCAAATAAATCATTTTAGAATTGATTTTTGTTTTAACACCCAGTGCCTTAAAAATGACATTTAAAAAATTATAAACCTGAGTGAGAAAGAAAGAGACGGAGTCTTGCTCTGTCACCAGGCTGGAGTGCAGTAGTGAGATCTTGGCTCACTGTAACTTCTGCCTCCCAGGTCCAAGTGATTCTCCTGCCTCAACTTCCCGGGTAGCTGGGACTACAGGTGCGTGCTACCATGCCCAGCTAATTTTTCTATTTTTAGTAGAGACGGGGTTTCACCATGTTGGCTAGGATGGTCTTGATCTCTTGACCTTGTAATCCACCCACCTGGGTCTCCCAAAGTCCTGGGATTACAGGCGTGAGCCACCACACCCAGCCAGGAATTAAAATTTAACATGAGATTTGGACAGGGTCACAGAGCTATATCACAATCTTACTGATACGATTCTAAAATAATGATGAGAAAGGATTCTTCCCTAACTCATTTTATGAAACCAGTATCATTATGATAACAAAATCAGGAAAACATACAACCAAAAAGCAAAACTATAGGCCAATATCCCTGATTAGCATATGCAAAAAATCTTCAACAAAATACTTGCAATGTGCATCCAACAGCACATCAGAAGACAAACGATACGATTTGGATGTTTTCTACTCCAAATATCATGTTGAAATGTGATTTGCACTGCTGGTGGTGGAGCCTGGTGGGAAGTAATTGAATAATGGAGATGGATTCCTCTGGCTTAGCACCCTCCTCTTGGTAACAAATGAGTTCTTTCTCTGTAGTTCACGTGAAATCTGGTTGTTTAAAAGAGTATGGCACTTTCCCCTTCTGTCTCTCTTTCACTCTCTTGTTACCTCTCTCATCAGGTAACATGCCTGCTCCTTCTTTGCCTCCCACCATGAGTAAAAGCTCACTGAGACCTCACTCAAAGGTAATCAGATGCTGGCGCTATGCTTTCTGTAACAGCTGGCAGAATTGTGAGTCAGCTAGAATTACAGAAGACTGATGAAAAAAACCACAGGTTACATAAACAAATGGAAAAACATCCCATGCTCATAGATTGGAAGAATCAGTATTATTAAAATGAACATACTGCCCAAAGCAATCTAAAGGTTCAACACAATCCCTATCAAGTTACCAAGGTAATTCTTCAAAGAATTAAAAAAAACATGTTAAAGTTCATATAGAACCACAAAGGATCCCCAAAACACAAAGCAATCACAAGCCAAAAGAAGAAAGCCAGAGGTATCACATTACTCAACTTCAGATTGTATTCCAAGGCTATAGCAACTCAAAAAGCATGGCACTGGTAGAAAACTAGAAATATAGGTCAATGGAATAGAACAGAGAACCCAAAAATAAAGTAACATGCCTACAACCAATTTATCTTTGACAAAGTTGACAAAAAAAAAAAGAAAAGCAGAACAATGGATAAAGAACATATTACTCAATAAATGGTGCAGGGAAAATTGACAGTCATATACCTATGAATGAAACTAGAGTCCTATGCCTTGCCGTATACAACAATTAACTCAAGATGACTTAAAGACTTCAGTGCAAGCCCTGATTAAAAAGCCCAGAAGAAAACTTGGGGAAAACTTCTAGACATTGGCCTGGGGAAGGAATTTGTGACTAAGACTACTAAAGCAAATGCAACAAAAGCAAAAATAGGCAAATGAGTCTTCATTAAATCAAAAAGTTTCTACATAGTAAAGGAAATAATCAACAGAGTAAACAAGCAGCCTACAGAACGAAAGAAAATATTTGCAAATTGTGCCTTTGGCAAAGCACTAATATCCAGAATCTACAGTGAACTTAAACAATTCAACAGGACAAAACCAAACAATTCCATTCAAAAGTGAGCAAAGGACATGAACAGACATTTCTTAAGAGATACCAATGGCCAAGAAACATGAAAAAATAACATCGCTAATCATTACAGAAATGCAAATCAAAACCGTAATGAGATACTTTATGCCAGTCAGAACAGCTATAATGAAATAATCAAAAGCCATATATGTTAACAAGGATGCAGAGTAAAGGGTATGCTTATTCACTGTTGGTGGGAATGTAAATTAGTACAACCCATATAGAAAACAGTGTGGAGATTTCTTAAAGAACTGAAAATAGAATTACCATTTGTATCCAGGAAACGCATCTCACATGCAAGGATACACATAGGCTCAAAATAAAGGGTTGGAGGAAGATTTACCAAGCAAATGGAGAGCAAAAGAAAGCAGGAGTTGCAAATCTCATCTCTAATAAAATAGACTTCAAACCAACAAAGATCAAAAGAGACAAAGAAGGACATTACATAATAGTAAAAGGATCAATGCAACAAGAAGAGCTAACGATCCTAAATATATACGCACCCAACACAGGAGCACCCAGATACATAAAGCAAGTTCTTAATGACTTACAAAGAGACTTAGACTCCGATACAATAATATTGGGAGACTTTAACACCCTACTGTCAATATTAGACAGATCAACAAGACAGAAAATTAACAAGGATACCCAGGACTTGAACTCATACCTGGACCAAGCAAACCTAATAGACATTTACAGAACTCTCCACCCAAAATCCACAGAATATACGTTCTTCTCAGCACCACATCACACCTACTCTAAAATTGACCACATAATTGGAAGTAAATCACTCCTCACCAAAAGAACGGAAATCATAACAAACAGTCTGTCAGACCGCAGTGCAATCAAGTTAGAACTCAGAATTCAGAAACTAACTCAGAACCGCACAGCTTCATGGAAACTGAACAACTGCCTCTTTAGTGTTGATAAACAATGAAATGAAGGCAGATATAAAGATGTTCTTCGAAACCGACGAGAACGAAGACACAACGTACCAGAATCTCTGGGACACATTTAAAGCAGTCTCTAGAGGAAAATATAGCAATAAATGCCCACATGAGAAGAAAGGAAAGATCTAAAATCAACACCCTATCGTAAAAATTGAAAGAGCTAGAGGAGCAACATCAAAAAAACTCAAAACCTAGCAGAAGACAAGAAATAACTAAGATCAGAGCAGAACTGAAGGAGATAGAGACACAAAAAAACCCTTCAAAAAATCAATAAATCCAGGAGCTGGTTTTTTGAAAAGATCAACAAAATAGACCACTAGCCAGGTTAATAAAAAAGAAAAGAGAGAATAATCAAATAGATGCAATAAAAAATGATAAAGGGGATATCACCACAGATTCCACAGAAATACAAACCATCATCAGAGATTATTACAAACAACTCTATGCACATAAAGTAGTAAACCTGGAAGAAATGGATAAATTCCTGGACACTTGCATCCTCCCAAGCCTAAACCAGGAAGAAGTC